>CAWUFW010027121.1:0-28792 GCA_963921515.1 Calotriton arnoldi | reverse complement strand
AATAGGGCATGTACGAGTATGACCATAATAGGGCATATACGAGTATGACCATAATAGGGCATATACGAGTATGACCATAATAGGGCATATATTTCTACATTATGGCATATATGAACGGGTCTACATTAGGGCCTATATACGAAACATAACAGATCCGTTCCTTCGATGACTGGAAGCCTCCAAAGATATTATCCCTGTCAGTCTGCAGGTCTGGGATACTAATATATTGGCATATGCCGATGATGTGGCCATAATCACTACTGACCCTGACAGAGCGATACAGGCTGTCGAAAATATAGCCGATAAGTTTGGGATCCAATCTGGTTTCTCATTGAATAGGACTAAGACGGAGGTCCTGATAAATAGATTCACACCCGCCTCCAACAGCAGAATCGTCAATGAAGTAGTTTATCTCGGAATAACCATCACGGCAAAGGTCGAGGCAATAGTAGATTTAAATCTTTCCCCTATAATGGGGAGAATTAGGAAGGACTTCTGTCGCTGGGATAACCTGAGACTCTCAATAATGGGGAGGTACAATCTAGTAAAAATTATGTTCCTGCCAAAGCTACTTTACATTTTCCGAACAATACCTATTGCAATGTATAACGACTGGTTTAAGTTAATAGAGAGAGGTCGCTAGGTTTATCTGGTCATACAGGAAAACAAGGAGGTCCAATGCATTCTTATGTCTACCCAGGGATAGAGGGGGTGGGGTCTCCCTAACTTGAAGTTATATTATTTGGCAGCAGTCCTGCAGTACTATAGCCCCCTATTCAGCAACAAGGTAATGGCAGGGTCCGACCCTAGCTACGTTCCATCAATATTCGAGATCTTGATGGGGCGAGGGCTGAAGGCTGCCTAGTGAAATTCTGCGAAGCAAGCTACTTTAAAAAAAACAAAGTTTAAGACCTTAAGCACAGCGTTCCGGAATTGGGCAGGGATTCAGAATTGGCTTGGGGTAGGCAGATTCAGTAGATATACCCCCTTCCTTAGGAATGATCAGGTAGCTAGGGCCCTGCAAGATGACTGTCTGGCAAGGTGGGAAAAGGTTGGTTTATACAGGGTAGGGGATCTTTTGGCTGGAGATCATATTGCGTCCTTTGAGATAGTCAGGGAAAGATTCAACAATGGCCCCTGAGACTTTTTAAAATTTTTGCAATTAAGGGACTTTTTATATAGGAAAGCTGGAGGAGCGGCATGTTTTTCACAGGTCCCTTTAATGGAAATATTTATAAAGGATGAAAACCCCTCAATCTCACAGATATATAGATGTTTGTTGGAGGAGGCCCCGGACGATCTGGATGAACACAGCCTGAAGTGGCAGGTCAGGCTACGGCTTTCAGATTCCTTTTTTTTGGAATCATTAGCAATGGGGGGGCTCTATATTATCCTCTGCTAGCTTACAGTCACGGCATTTTAAAACCCTGTTCGATTTAAATATAACACCTGCCAAAATTGCGAAATAGGGGAGAGTGGAGGGTGGAAGGAGCGGACTTCGTTCACATATTTTCCACATTCCCTAGTCTCGAATTAACAGCCAGGGAAATAATCGTTTTTTTATGAGACATATTGAAGACGGATATTCCACTATCACCCCAGATTATGTTATTAGGAATAGATGAGCAGGATGGGAGAAATGGGAAGGAGCTAATCTTTATAGCCATGTCAGTCTTCAGGTTGTGTGTTGCCTCAGCTTGGCTGGATCCGCTACCACCGACCTTCCAGCAATGGAAAGGGTGTTTCTTACATGTACATAAGCTAGAGACAGCACTGTATGAACGAAGAGGCAGGAAGGGAAAAATTAAGGGAATAGGATCTGGGGGCCACTCTCAGTTTGGATCTCCCTGCAGAATTGAATCAGCTATGTTCTATGATCTGTTGTCTGTGACCGTTTTTACTAGAGGAAACTGCCTATCCCTCCGCACGGTATCTATGACCTTGTGATTCTCTCTTAGCTGTTGCCTTTTATAGGATTATGAATTACTATGGCTGTATTTTTATGATCAATCTGGTTAATATTTACTATTTGTAGTGTATTTATGCCTATGACAATTTCTTTAATTGCTGTAACCTGTCTTTGCTCACAATGGAAAAAAAAAAAAAAAAAACTTGAGACTGTAAGCAAGGGTCTTAATGACCACGACAAAATGATGACTTTAATGAGTAGAAGAGAAACTTTGAGAGAGGTGTACAAGTGCAAAAAGACAAATTGCAACACAGATGTTTTGGAACACGAGAAAATGACTTAGGGCTACAATGAAATATATGTTGTAAAATAAACCTTATGTTCATTGAATCAAGTATCTGAAGAGTTTTAAGAATTGATAATACAATGTCCTTTGATTGGTTCAATATTTCAACTCATGTACATAGGTGCAATCATATAATGATAGCAAGACCCTTAGTACCAGGGATACTATAAAGAGTGCAATTCCCCTAAAGGTGGAGACATCATAGTGCCATTCTACACATGTGTAAGTGTAGCAACGAAAGCCAATCAAAACTCATGACAAGTGAGACCAATGAAGAGTGCAGTTTCAACAACAGGAGACATATGGACAATCAGGATCACTATCCATGATACAGAAGTAAAACCATGCATGCCTTTTTTTTAAAAAAAATCAGATGAGTCAGCACGACACCGAAGAGGCAAGGAACAGAAAATTAGTCTTCTTAGGTAAGAGCGTAGGCAGTAACAGCCTTGTTCGTTCTCTATAGACTGTAATTTCTTTTACAAGAAAAACACTCCAGCGGCGGACCTAATGTGTTGCACCTCAATCTCCAATTACAGCAAGTAAGAAGTCCTGTGCACAAGTCTTCCGCCACCTGCCGCCATTACGTGCCACTGTTATCCAGATCAGAAGTTTATAAACCACAGGAAGATGCACCATGAAAAAGTCCACATCCAATTAGAATTTAAGAAAGTCTTCTTTTATTCATATAATTCAAAATCAATGTATAATTGGCTAATCCTATCTATATGCAAATAAAATGCACCGCATGACAGAACTCTATGCAATTTAATTCCAGTAGCCGCTAATCAGTATGTGCCTAAATCTATATGAATATGTATAAAAAAGCTCACCTCAAAAGTGTGGATGAAGAAGTCTTTTAGTAGAAAAAGATAATAAGGAAACGTATCCTTAGTCATATGAATACATGAATCCACCGCATTTAATTTTTGCAGCCTTTCAATGGACTAATATTCACAGCAAGCCTTATCAGGCCCTGTACAGTGATGCCTAAAAAATATTAAGAGTATAGATCAGGGGAGTGTTAGGTGTTAAATATCACATGGATATCCAATCCATAAAGTAATACGCTCTCACTGTCTTTTACTATTAGTGCGGATGTGCAGGATGGGTGCAGGACATAGTTGTAGGCTAGGCACTGTGGCCAACCCCTGCCCATGGCTTCTGGCAATGCACTGTGTATTGGCCAACCCCAATCTCATATCACTTTTCTATCTTGTGTTCTCTATATCCTTCATTTTGGAAATGCGGACATCCATATCTCAGTAGTCTCTTACATGTCTGTCCAACTATTGTCGATGTTTAACACATGCATTGCAAAAGCTACCTCAAACTTCTGTTTAAAATTGTCTATTTAAAACAGTTACTTTAAAAAAAAAAATAAGACTGCTATTGAGGATATGGCTCTTAGCAGCATCATCTACTATGATTGTATGCCAGAATATCATGTTTAGGAATATTGTCTGACAAAAATATTGTGTCCTAAATATAATTTGCAAAACTATTGTTCTATTGGGTGTGGATTTTCTATTAATAACTCTAATGGGGTGAAATGCTTGTAAATAATATTTAGAACATAATGTTTGAGTCAGTGATATTAGATATTCAGACTATGATGTTCTAGCACCACACCTATACTGCACTTTCTCCACTGCCTCTTGATTTCTGATTGGCACATATTTGACAGATCACCAGCTTGACTTATTTTGTAGCCTGTATTTCACCCATAGGTATATTTTAGGCTATGCAAAATCAATCCAAACGTTTTACTTTCATTTAGGTGAAAAAGAGCGATATCTAAACATAGTCATTTAAAGGAAGACCTCTTGCATTCACCTACAGAGCTATCTACACACCATCGTAGCTAGATGTATACTATGCACAGTACAATGAGTTGATCACACCTTTTTACCTGTGCAGATGGATAGTTGGACTCTGGTGAAGCTCCCTATGATTCATTTATATTCTTAAAGGAAACCAACCAGTTTGTTCAATGAAAATAGGTTTCTTCTTAGATAAACTTAGTAGCGCCACTGAATTGCAATGCATACTACTTTGAACTTTAGACCGGTTATTGTGCATTTGGTTACGGAATGAAGACTCAATAACCTCTGAGATAATAAGTCTTACATCAGACCTATTCTTATTAGGTTCTTCAATGAGATTAATGCCCTTTAAAATTCACTCTCATTGTCGATTTGGTGGTACCTTCAACTCCTCAGTGAAAAACATCCCAGTTATTCATTGTTCCCCATCTATGATCCTATATATCCACAATATCCTTGCAGTAAATCAATGTCCGTCTTTGAAAAGCTGTTCCGTAAACCCTTTTGTTCTTAAGGGCCGTCCTACTTAAACAAGATGCTTGTCTTATTTAGAACTTCATGTGCAAAATTCTGCATGTTCATACAATAGAACAGATGACTTGCTTGCTTAACGGTTTCCTCTAATGTCTGAGAACCAGCATTTTCCAGCCTTCTGGACCTTTTCCTACTTAAACAGAAGAGTTGATGATGATCACAAGGAGTGATAGTCTGCAGCTTGATATTGCCTGACATCACCATGACCCTCATTCCACAAGTAGTTACCATTGCAGTCACTTGTAGCTATTAGAATTCAACCATCTTTTAAACATGTCATTGGCAGCCTCATTAAGCATTCTGTCCTCGATCTATCATTGTTACTGCTACTGTGGTCCATCAGACCTGACTTCTCTAGAACTAGTGAGAAGCCTCTCTTGTGTGCATTTAAATTGGGAGACAACGAGTAAAATAAAAAACTGAGTGTATGCTGTAGTCTTCCTTGGGTGGCTTTTTAGGTGGAAAACTAATTGACCAGAAGATCTCAGATTGTAAAACACTTATTTATTTATCCCATTTTGTATAGGGTGAAATTGACCCGAAGGTATCAGAGCGCTTCACAGCATTTGCACATCAGCAACTACATGAGTTACATTTGGAGTAAATACAGATACATAGTGACAATATGTAAACAAAATATACGTTAGACATCATGATATATAGATGATACAGTTTTGAGGAAGATGTAGTATTAGTGAATATACAGAGTCAGCACAGCATCAAGTGCAACTGGTTCAATGTGGAGTAAACAAAAATACATAATAACGGTATATGGGACATATTGGAGGTGGATAGTGTATATATATCTATATATATATCTATATATATCTATATTCACTGAAAAAACCATAGGTTTTACAGACGTTATAGTTAGAAATTAGCATTTAAAAAACCTTAGAAATTCACTGCAAAAACCATAGGTTTCAGGGACGTTATAGTTAGCTGGACATTTCACTCGTACAAAACCATAGAAATTCCACCGTTATAGTTAGTTCAGTTAACTATAACTCGCGCCCCCGCAATGCACTGCTCATGACGTCACATATTACATCATTCATGGCATGGTCAGTGGCATCACTAATGACATCTCAAATGACATCACTGATGACATCATCCAGTGACTGTGTGTTTCTGTAAAGTTTAAATATGTTTTATATATATGGCAAGGTGTATTAAAGAATGAGTGGGTGTATAAGTGTCTGGATGGAGGATTTAGGAGGTATGTAACTAATTGTATAAGTGACTCATTAAACGTGTCTTACTGAATTCATGGGTTAGTGACTAAACTGTGTGAATGTCTGTATCAGTCTGTCTGTTGTTGTGTAAGCTGCTACATGGGTTGGTCAGTAGCTACATGAGTGTCTATATGGGTTATTGATTGTTTGTTTGAGTATTTGTATGGGGGACTGAGTGTGTGTGTGTGGGTGGGTTGGAGGTGTGTGACTCTCTGCATAGATGTGTGAGTGGTTGATTCACTGGGTGTATGGGTTCAAGAGTGCATGTGGAAACAGCTGTATGGGTGGGTGAATGTGTGTATGGGTGTGTTGGTGAGTGAATGGATGTCTCAGTGGTACATATGTGAGTAACTACATATGTAAAAGGCAGTATATGTGAGCGATGGTGTATATAAATAACTATATGTGAGACTGAGTGATTGTGAGAGTGGCATATATGGATGAGTCTGTACTTGTTTCAGTGATTACATAAGAGACTAACTATGCGTTACTGTCTGTATGAATTAGTGAGGTGGTGTGTGTATAACTGTTTAGGTGAGTAAATGGGAGTGTGATTGATTCTTTGCATGACTGACTAGGTGTGTGAGTAACTCCATGGATGGAGTGTCTGAATAGGTGTATGAGTGCATATGATAGTGTTGTATTGATAAGTGACTGCATGTATAAGTGATTGTAAAGGTTAATGAGTGGATGTGTATACAGACATAGGAATCAGTGAGTGAGTATGTAGTAACTGGTATTAGTGTGTGGATGCTTTCGAAAATGGTAGTGTTTATTTTACAGTGGCTGTATTAAAGGTTATATTAGGGTGTGATGAGGTGCATCAGATTATCACGTGGATGATGTCATCGGTGATGTCATCAGTGATGTCATTTGAGATGTCATCAGTGATGTCATCAGTGATGTCACTGACCATGCCATGAATGATGTAATATGTGACGTCATGAGCAGTGCATTGTGGGGGCGCGAGTTATAGTTAACTGAACTAACTATAACGGTGGAATTTCTATGGTTTTGTACGAATGAAATGTCCAGCTAACTATAACGTCCCTGAAACCTATGGTTTTTTCGGTGAATTTCTAAGGTTTTTTAAATGCTAATTTCTAACTATAACGTCTGTAAAACCTATGGTTTTTTCAGCGAATTTCTAAAGTTTTTTAAATGCTAATTTCTAACTATAACGTCTGTAAAACCTATGGTTTTTTCAGTGAATTTTGATTTTTTTTTTAAATATTAAACTACTATTCTGCTATTTGTCATTAGTACTGTTTTTCTCACTTTTCCACTACAGAAAAGAAAATAAACTGTAAAACTGTTGTGTAATGTAATATATTTCACAAATTACACTGTTACTTATCAAATAATACAACATAATATAACAATTTCAAAACATATTTTTCTACCTTTTTCTGCTGTTATCAGATTCTACTTAACTTCACTATTCACAGTGATGTCAGTGTAGTTATCATCATAAACAGCTGGGAAAAAAAACCAATCAACTAGATTGTTAAAAAAAACAAATGACTAACTCTTACAACCACAATAACAAAGCAACACAAATAACACATCCAATACTATTTCCAATTTTTAAATGTTACCTTTACTGTGTACTTTCTCTTGACATTTTTCCTCAAGGCCAAATAATGTGTGGAATTTTTTTTTGAAATCATCCAGTATCAATTCCTTAAAGCATCTTCCCATTTTCCCTCTAGGCCGAATAATGTATCTAAAATTTCCAAGTGTGTATCGTTGCAGTGACTCCAACCATTTTTGCATTTCAAATATACAGTATAATGTCCACATGTGGTAGAACCTCCAGCATGGAATACAATAGCCAGTGTTGTGAAAGTTCTTCCAGAAATAGATACTTGACTAGCAACAAAATTTTTAATTTTCGTTTCCACTTTTCTTCCATTTGGTCTACAGCGTTGTAGCATTAAAATTACATATTTTCCATATCTTTCTAGGCATAATGTAGATAACATTTCTGATTGACAACGAGAACATTTCATATCATGATTTGCTTCTTTTACTAATTTCGGAAAAGGTACAGATTTGCAGTCAGGTATTGTTAAATATAGAAATTGTTCTCTGTCAACTATAGTACTAGAAGTTAATGAACACTGTTCACATTTGTGATCCCATTTGTAACTGAGTCCAAATAAACTCTCAATCTGGATTCCTTCATCTTCTAATACTCCAAGCATAACCATCAGAAACTCTTGTGCATCTTGTTGTATATTAGGACTGAACGTTAAAGATCCAGTACATGTATCCAAGAGTTGTCGAATACCAGAAGCAGTATGGATCTTACTTCTGTCAGTTCTCAATTGTTCAAATAAAGTATAAAGTGCAGAACATAATCTTTTTTCCTGACTTTCCATAATTTCACCATACAGATCTTCTAGATAAAATATAACGTTTAGAATAACATTACCATAGCAGTTGACACCAGAAGCATTTTCTAATTGGTATCCCACAACAGCATCACTTGTTTCTATTTTCTGTTTCTTTGCATCTTTTCTTTTCTCTTGAATTTTTTTCTGCTTTTCAACCACACTTGATTCATCAACATGTTTGCATTTTGAACACACAGCACGTTTTTCATAAATAGGATATTCACCTAAAGTTGGTGCAGAAAGTCTTCTTAAACGATTATATTCTCTTACACAATTTACATCAGCACTAACCTTGTTTTCATCGAAATCAATTAAATACAAACCAGACAATGTTCTAACTCGAGATAATGCAACGTATGCCATTCCCTCTTAAAACACAGTTCTTCCAACATTTACTAAAGCATTATCTACACTTAAACCTTGAGATTTATGAATGGTTATTGCATATGCTAAACAGAAAGGAAACTGTTTTCTACGAACATACAAGTCTTTTACCAGCAAAAAACGTACAGCACAACGCCCAATTTGTTTCACCTCTGCAATCTGATCAAATTTAATTTTCAAGACTTCAATTGCATTTCTGTTTTGATATTTTACAAATTCAACAACTTTCCCTATTACTCCATTCACTAAACCTTGTTCTATATTCAAATTACGCCTCAAAATTACCCGACAGTTTATACATACATCTAAAAAAAATTCTAAGCCAGCAGTTTTTGATACAGACTTTTCCAAAGAATCCAATAAAGGGGCCGATTCTGATGCGGGTTGGAAAAGCTTCCCGACCGAATCGGTTGGGAAATGGTGTCCGACCCACTCGGATCGGGAAGGTCCGACCGGCGGAGTAGGATGCATCCGGATGCTTCCAGATACGATTTGGTTGAACTCCCATTGACTTCAATGGGAACATTTGTTCCTAACCGCATCAGAATTGGACCCTCGGTCAG
Organism: Calotriton arnoldi; assembly: GCA_963921515.1. NCBI lineage: Eukaryota > Metazoa > Chordata > Amphibia > Caudata > Salamandridae > Calotriton > Calotriton arnoldi. The sequence continues at coordinate 19,596 of CAWUFW010027121.1, read as the reverse complement.
GAAGACACATTCCCGATCCGATTTGGAAGGAGCAAATGCTGTTAGGAGGCCTTCCTAACCGCATCAGAATCAGGCCCTCAGTCGGGAAGCTTTTCCAACCCGCATCAGAATCGGGCCCTTAGTCTGTAGTTTATTTGAAAGAAGAATTGTTATTCCTTGATGCTCAATTTTATCAATAGCTTCAATGTGAACTATTTCTTGATTTTCCAATTTCAGAAGCTCTTGATTAAATGTATAACACTCTTCCAGTGTAGGCATTAAGCAAAGTATTGATTTTTTTTCTGCAATGTTCTTGTACAGTACTGCTGCTGGTGTGTTTTCAGTTGTAAACAAGTTCTTTAGTAGACGACTTTGTAAAGCTTGTTTACCATGTTTGCTTAGAACACCAATTCTTACATCTTTCAGAATATTTCCATAATCTTCATCACTTGCTTGTCGCATTTTCTGAGTGAGTTCTTTATATTCAAAATTTAACCAGAGATTCACATTTCCAATACTTCCCAAAGATTTCCTAGTGTCTTCATGTAGAAGAGTTTTAAAGACTGGTTCTCGTTTTACAGGAGTTAGTTGTAGCAGATCTCCAAATACAATTAAATGTTTTCCTCCAAAGAGAACGTCGTAATCTGTTTTTAATACCTGTTGCATTCTTAAATGCACGAAAGCAAGCATTAAGTTTGAGACCATGCTCACCTCATCAATAATTAAAAGTTTCATCTTCTTCAGCACTCTTGACACTTCATAAGAAGCTTCTCCAGACAACTTCTGATATTCTAATTTATTATCATGCTCAACTGGTAACATTAGTAATCTATGCAAAGTAATTCCTTTAACATTGTGCACAGCTAATCCAGTTGGAGCTGTTACTACACAAGATAAATGTGAACCAGTAGTTTTTTTAAGATAGCTGGTCAAAACTTTAATTAAAAATCTTTTACCCGTTCCAGCTTGACCACTGATGTACATCAGAAAAGGTTTAAATGATGAACATACACATTCTTTTTTTTCATGCAACAAACCATGTTCTATCTGTTCTCTCACTTGTACATATATTTCTTTCTGTTCAATATTTACTTGTTCTTCTAACTTTTCCAATGTAATATTCTCCTCTTGTGCTTGTTACATTGCAATTTCCACTTCATGCATAGCAATCGCTGCTTCATTTTCCACTATTGGTTGTCCAAGTGGATCTTGACTACATGGACCAGAACTTTGACTATCTTGAGAACTTTCATTTGCAACTTCAGCTGTAATAGTCTTTTCCTGTTCAACTTCATCATTCAACATTTTTAAATATGTAGGGAAACTTGAACATGCAATGCAATTTACATGCATTAAAAGAATCTTCGTAGCAGTCGAAATCTCCAAGTAATTCACTTTCGGTACGCCATGGTTTGAACAGTTGGAGAAGTGCTAAATAGTAAAATTCTCGCTTGTCTGGAGTTTCACAACTGAGGGGTCGATTCCGATCTCGGTCGGAGGCGCACCCAATACTATTCGGTCGGGAAAAAAGCCATGCGAAAGCCAGTTTCCCGACCGATCCGTACAGCACACCGAACGAGCAAGTACGATGCGCACAACAGCAAAAATTCCGGCCGAGCCGTACTCACCCAAACCAGGTCCTGTTCTCCGACCGAGGCGAATCCGGAAACGCCGAATCGAGTCGCACGGAAGGGAAAATGCAGCCCCGTCCGGCCGGACAAGTACGATGCGCTTTCCGTACGCGCCGAACCCGTCGCTACGCACGGCACGTCAAAGCATCCGGGAGAGGCGCACATAAGCTCCGAATCGCGCCACAACACGATCCACGGCTACGAGACGAACACAGCACAGACGAGGACGACGCGAAGCGACGAGGACGAAGCGAAGCGACGAGGACGAAGCCAAGCGACGAGGACGACGCGAAGCAACGAGAAGGACGAACGACACGAACCAACCATGAATCCCTTCGTCCCGATCATACCAATATTCTACATCTACTACCGGAACAGGCACGGACGCGTACGGCGCAGAAGGTAAGTCAGACACCAACCACAAAACACATACAACACGTACACGACACATCACACACATACACTGGGAATCTGAATATACTTACACCAGCAACAGCAGCACCATAGGGGCGGGATGCCCATCACCAATGCCACATATGCACACAGGGGCCTGAATGCGCGCCACCACCCCAACCCAGGGGGGGCTGGATGCCTACCACTACTACCACCCTTAGCCAGTGGGGCAGGATGCCTACCACTACTACCACCCTCACCCACGGGGGGCAGGATGCCTACCACTACTACCACCCTTAGCCAGGGGGGCAGGATGCCCACCACTACTACCACCCTCACCCAGGGGGGCAGGATGCCTACCACTACTACCACCCTTAGCCAGGGGGGCAGGATGCCCACCACTACTACCACCCTCACCCAGGGGGGGCAGGATGCCCACCACTACTACCACCCTCACCCACGGGGGGCAGGATGCCTACCACTACTACCACCCTCACCCAGGGGGGCAGGATGCCCACCACTACTACCACCCTTAGCCAGGGGGCAGGATGCCCACCACTACTACCACCCTCACCCAGGGGGGCAGGATGCCTACCACTACTACCACCCTCACCCAGGGGGGCAGGATGCCCACCACTACTACCACCCTTAGCCAGGGGGGCAGGATGCCCACCACTACTACCACCCTCACCCAGGGGGGCAGGATGCCCACCACTACTACCACCCTTAGCCAGGGGGGCTGGATGCCTACCACTACTACCACCCTTAGCCAGGGGGCAGGATGCCTACCACTACTACCACCCTCACCCAGGGGGGCAGGATGCCCACCACTACTACCACCCTCACCCAGGGGGGCAGGATGCCCACCACTACTACCACCCTTAGCCAGGGGGCAGGATGCCCACCACTACTACCACCCTCACCCAGGGGGGCAGGATGCCTACCACTACTACCACCCTCACCCAGGGGGGCAGGATGCCCACCACTACTACCACCCTTAGCCAGGGGGCAGGATGCCCACCACTACTACCACCCTCACCCAGGGGGGGCAGGATGCCCACCACTACTACCACCCTTAGCCAGGGGGCTGGATGCCTACCACTACTACCACCCTTAGCCAGGGGGCAGGATGCCTACCACTACTACCACCCTCACCCACGGGGGGCAGGATGCCTACCACTACTACCACCCTTAGCCAGGGGGCAGGATGCCCACCACTACTACCACCCTCACCCAGGGGGGCAGGATGCCTACCACTACTACCACCCTCACCCAGGGGGGCAGGATGCCCACCACTACTACCACCCTTAGCCAGGGGGCAGGATGCCTACCACTACTACCACCCTCACCCAGGGGGGCAGGATGCCCACCACTACTACCACCCTCACCCAGGGGGGCAGGATGCCCACCTCTACTACCACCCTTAGCCAGGGGGCAGGATGCCCACCACTACTACCACCCTCACCCAGGGGGGCAGGATGCCTACCACTACTACCACCCTCACCCAGGGGGGCAGGATGCCCACCACTACTACCACCCTTAGCCAGGGGGCAGGATGCCCACCACTACTACCACCCTCACCCAGGGGGGCAGGATGCCCACCACTACTACCACCCTTAGCCAGGGGGGCTGGATGCCTACCACTACTACCACCCTTAGCCAGGGGGCAGGATGCCTACCACTACTACCACCCTCACCCAGGGGGGCAGGATGCCCACCACTACTACCACCCTTAGCCAGGGGGGCAGGAAGCCTACCACTACTACCACCCTTAGCCAGGGGGCTGGATGCCTACCACTACTACCACCCCCACTCATAGGATGGACAATGCATGACACAACAAGCACTCCACAACCTAGGGAATGCAAGATTAAGACATCCCCCCACCACCATGACAAGCGTGTGAGCAGGCTGTGTCAAATGCCTACAACACCGAACATGACTTTGAACATACAATGTGACCCCCTAGCACATGTGCCACACATATATGTGTGTGGCACCCACAATGCAAGCAGCCCATGACCATTGTGGCAATGGGGCCTAAACCCCCATCATCACAGTGACCAAAAGGCAAGTGTGGGGTCCATAGCTGAAGCACATTTTGACCATTGTGGCAATGGGGTCTAAACCCCCATCATCACAGTGACCAAAAGGCAAGTGTGGGGTCCATAGCTGAAGCACATTTTGACCATTGTGGCAATGGGGTCTAAACCCCCATCATCACAGTGACCAAAAGGCAAGTGTGGGGTCCATAGCTGAAGCACATTTTGACCATTGTGGCAATGGGGTCTAAACCCCCATCATCACAGTGACCAAAAGGTAAGTGTGGGGTCCATAGCTGAAGCACATTTTGACCATTGTGGCAATGGGGTCTACACCCTCATCATCACAGTGACCAAAAGGTAATTGTTGACAAAGAAAGAGCTGCAACTGCCAAACTGCATGGATCATTCCTGGTCACAGAACCAAAAACTCATCTGTGGCAAAGTAGTGTATGTGTCCCATTGCAACATAAAATGGGGGAGCCAAATACTGCAGTGCAAATGAAACATTCCTTTGGCCATGTGCAGACAAACAACACCCATGGGGGCTGAGACCGTCAACAGTCATCAATGACACAATGACAGAAGTGACCATCAGAATGCAGAACCACATATTTGCACCAATGGGCACACAAATGCAGATACCCTGTGGAGACAGCAGATGTGAGGTGAACAGATACCATACCATGGCAGCAATGGGACACACAAACCATGATCACTGTGCTGACCGATGACCTAGGAGTCCCAGGGACAGCAGGGGAAACACACCAAACAACATACAGCCAATGGCACACCCAAGATATGCCAATGCAGTGGTGCAGATGCACAAACACAAACAGGCAGACCAACACTGTCATCATACACAGCAGGTGAGGGGTGGGGGTGCCAGTGTCCCCAGGCAACAACACAACACATGAGGAGAGCTGAATACCAATCATACAGATGTGCATACACTGCCACACTAAGGTAACTCATGGATCCAAATCCCCTATGTGGGCAAGCAGGCATTGACAGGTGAGAGGGAGCACAAAACACACATGTCACACAGGCACGTAGGAACAACAACTGACACAGCAAGTCACAGACACACCACAGCACCACCCCCAGGGCCCCCACAATGTGGTGACCCTGGGCTGAATAAAAATACCACTGTGATGACAAAGCTAAATGTCGTTCACACTGTGAACCACAGTCAGGTGTCCTGAGCAACTAACTACCATCACACCTACACAAGCACAAATCAATCAGCATGGCCAGTAAGCCAAGGCCAACATGGAGGCAGGGGACTAGCCGGGCAACAACTCTCATCTGCACACACTCAAGACCACACCCCTCGACCTCCAACAATGTGCAGCAGTGAAGTACACATGCACTGGTGACATTGCACATGCACCCATGACTATTCCAGGGTGGTGGGTGGGAACCAAGGTGTAGAAACACATCACACATGGACACTCAACAAGACTCCTGAATGTCTGACACACTGCACACTACGCTGTACATGGACATGACGGCAATACCACACCGACCAATGGGATCCCAGCCACAGTCACACACCAATGAAGAAGCCAAGGTCACCCACAAAGAACACACATAGACAACAACCAACATTGCAGCCCGGACCCTAAGGAGTGCCAGCAGTCACACACACAACGTGTCACAATCACTGAAAGATAACACAAACTGGAAATCACATGACAGGGGCAAACAACAAGTGCCAAAGGGAAACCTGACTGTGACCCATCTGCGTCAGCACACAAACTCTGCCCTGACAGCAAACACACCTATGGGTGACACCCTGATGACCAGTAATGTGCCATGCACCCACATCACAGAGAACACAGGGAGAAGACTTTGGGGGAACATAGCTCAAGTCAGCAAGCATCACAAACAGGTACAACACTAGGGATCACAGCATGCGCAGATGAATGAAAGTGAACACACAGACATGCACATACAACACACACCTTGGGCGCAGGCAATGTCACACGTGTACACACTGCCATGAGGGGACTCCACTCCTGTGTGAGGAAAGCTGTGCCATATGTTGCCTCAGTAGGGCCCCATCATGTCAGCTGAGCACTTGGTCACACAATCAACAATTAGCACCAAATGAGGGCTCCCATCACATCAGCCTGGTCATGGATGTGCCAACGGAATCATCAGCACAGATCCAACACACTTGTATAGCAATGTTGCACTGACTACACGAATGAGTCCCTCCCCATTGATGCCCAAACCTGCATGTCCACTGGAGATGGCAACACGGTCAGGGAAGTAGACAAATGCAACGATGGCAGGCACAACAGATGTGCAGGGGTGGAAGCCACAGATATGAAATTGCCAATGTAAGTAGGAAACCCATTGCCAAATACTGAACACATGACACCCTCAGATGCTGCTATTGATGACATGGATACACCACATGATAGGACACATTCCCCCTGGACCACATGGGTTCCTGCACAGTAACACTTCATAATCATGAGACCAGATATCACCATCACTGCAGCAAGGGCATGGTTAGCTGCACCAACAACATGTACATCTGAAGCATGAGCACTAGAGAAAAGAAAGTTGCTTTATTCAGCATATGTGTTGTCTGATAACGACGTCCAGAAGAAATTAGAGCAAAGGCCAATGGCCAGTCCATTGTCAAAGTTCAAACAGGGTGACACTGGCAGATGTCACCCTACGCATGCCTGCACAATACCAGGGACAATCCACTAGGAGGGGCAACCGGGGGGCAGGCCAGGCACCGCAGGGACAGGATCAGGGCTCACCAGGGGGAGTCAGGGAAGGGGTGGTGGGTGCTGGAGAGCCACTGACAACTGCAGTGGAGGTGTCTGACATGGTGTGTGCCGGCACAACTGGGGGGCATGACACAGATGTCGTGGGTGCCGGCACAACTGCAGTGGACCCTGCAGATGGGGTGGACAGGTCCGCCACTGCAGTGCCCAAGTCAGACAGGGCGGTAGTGGACTCCACTGCAGTGCCTACCTCCAGGGGAGGAGAATGGGGAACAGGCAAGGTGGGTTGGACAGAGCGGGAGGACACCCTCACCACATCAGTGGCACAGACAAGCGCAGCGGGGGGTGTGGTGCTGGGAGAGCAAGTGGCAGGGGGAGAAGGCCGGAGCATCTTGGGGATGGTATATCTGTGGGTGGGGGAACCTGGGGCAGGGTGTGGTGGGGGCACCTGTGCAGTGGGGGCCTGAGGGATGGAGGACGGAGACCTTGTGCCTGAGCTGCAGGGCGGTGGCGGGGTCTTGCTCTTAGCACTCCGGGGGACTTGCGGGTGGGGGCCTCAGTCCGTCTGCGCCTGGGGGAGGGTGTCCGGGGGCGAGGGGCACTCTGCTCCGTGTGGGTGGGCTTCCTCTTCCCCCGGGATGCTGGAGCAGCTTCATCGGTGGGGAAGAGGCCGAGGTCACAGAGGAAGAGCTGCTGTGACTTTGGGGTTGCAGGTGAGGCAAGGGAGGGTGCTTTGGAGGGAGAGGGAACTGAGGACTGCGCAGTGCATGTGGATGCGTGTGTGTGTTCCAGGGCCCCATCCCCTGTGAGTCTGGCTTCAGTCCCCTGAATGTGCGTGCGTGTGCGTTTTGTCATTGGCGTGTGTGTCAGTGTGCTGGATGTGTGTGTGCTGGTGTGTGCCTGTGCCAGTGTGTGTGTGCCTGGGATGGGTAAGGTGCTGGGGAGTGTGGATGGAGCAGAGGCAGGAGGGGTGAGGGACCGTTTGAGGAGGGACACTGCTGCCGTCAGGGAGGAGTCCATGGACCTATTGCCCCTCTGTAGGTCAGACATGCCCGATGAGATGCCCTCCATGAACGACACCAGCTGAGTCAACAGCGCGGTGTGCGCATGGAGGACACTCAGCATGGCTGTCTGCCCTACATGGAGCTGGCGAAGGAGGTACACAGACTCCTCACTCAGGGCAGCAGGGGACACAGGGGCAGGGGGTGCGGTGCCTGGCCCAAAGGAGACACGCTCCCGGACATGGGAGCCTCCACGGACCTGGGGAATGGGAGCCGATGGGAGGGCGGTGGTGGTGCTGGTGGTGGCGGGGACAGCAACACTAGCTGGGGTGTGGTGGCTGCTGACACCCGCCTCCACAAGGGAGTCATCCTCCGAGTTGCTCTGGTCCTCAGCTGAGGTGGATGCTGCTGAGGACTCCTCGGTGTGGCTCCCCTCGCCCTCCGTGCCACTGGGTCCCTCCGACCACTCCTCGGCTGCTGACCCAGTCTGGCTCTCCGGCTCCTCCTGGTCCGTGGAGCTGTCCCCTTCCGTGGCCGTGGATGTATCTGCAAACAATGGGGAAACAGACAGACATCAGTCACCTGCACATAACGCACACACCACTGTGAGCACAGCACATCACAGAGCAAGCCCTGGCATCATTAGTTGTACATTGCTAAAAGTGCACTAATTGAACAGGAGAAGTCAATTGTCAGTCTGATGCCAAGCATGGCACTCACATCCCACATGGCCTTGCACCCATCTGTCTGGTGTCTGTTGGATTGCAACACCCCAGTGTTGACACATGCACCAAGTACACAGTAGTTGGACAGTGCAGAGGACACGGTGTGGACACATCACAGCTCTTGCCACTGAGTCAGTACAGGTTTACGGATGTAAGGGATGCCCAGAGTCAAATAGGAAATGCATGTGATGCATACCAGCGACAGACACCATGATGCACCCATGTCCTGATAGCCAGCGCCACTATGGTGTGCATGTAGCACATGTCACTCCCCTGCAGGATCACCAATCAGTAGACACATGCCATGGCGGAGGCATGACTGCTAAGTCATACATCACTGTCTCAGTGATGTATGACTTTGCAGCCAGACAACAACACTCTGCACTGTGTCACAATAGTAGGTCATGGGGAATGCAAGTCCTGGAGCTGCACAAGTGCACATGTACATCCCCCCCACAACACATCCTCTTAACCCTCATCTGTCCAGGTCATACCTATTGGACATATGGGAGACCTGTGACACTACCCTCTGAACCTGAGCCCCTCACACTCTGCTGTGCATGGGGAACAGCTGCCTGAACTTCACATTTACATGCCCCAGTCTGCATGGGCAGCTGATCAGACACCTATGTGTCACACAAGTATCGTCTCCTATGGTCACATCTCCAGTGGCATGCTGAGCCCCTACCAAGAAACTCCACAGCAGTCCTGGCGACTAATCCACAGCACACTGACACAGAGGCAGACACCTGAGGGGTCAAATCACTGTGCACAATGTGTCCTCTGATACACGGGAGTGGGAGTACAGAGTGTATTGTATGGCCTGGAGTAGGCATGACTGTCCAGCCCCACATGAATGAGGGATGAGCCCTGGACTGTAGGCAGCTGGCTAAGTATGTGTGACACACGTCATATACATACTCCTGGGGCCCAAACATTGTTCCCACCCGCAGCATGGGTGTGTGCCAGGTACCCCAGCCACATGTGGTGGATCAGCTCAGCAATTGGACCACAGATCAAAGTAACACGCTGAATACATGTCAGAATACAGGCATTGTGTAAGCAATGGACCCACCCATGATGCCCACCACAGAGTCAGGGAAACAGATGCTGTCTCCCACCTTGAGTCAAGCAAACTGCAAGGACACAGTCCTAAGTGACAGAATTCCCTGCATGTAAGGGCCACACCTGGGTATCAGATGAGGAGTGGGCAGTGCACAATAGAGGGACATGGCTCCTGGACAACATGACTGCTGTACTGTGGCAGTTCAACCTGGCCCGAGGAGGGCACATAGCATGTTAGACAGAGTACACAGTGCAGTCTTTGACTCACCCCCTCCTTGCTGCTCTCTGGCCTTCAGCTGCCCATCCAGGTCTGGAAAGACCACCGCCAGGATCCTGAGCATGTGGGGGTCAGGGTCCGTGTTCCGCCCCTCCTGCGAGGAGGCGACAGCTTCAGCTGGACCCGTGCAATCCTCCGGGTCCAGCCCCGAAGGTCCTGCCACCTCTTTTGGCAGTTGCGGATCCGGCGCTTGTAGACCCCCACGGACCGGACAGCCCGGACGATGTCCTTCCAGATCTCATGCTTCCGATGGGCAGAAGCCTGTCAGGATGACAAAGTGATAAGGCCATTACTACACATGCAACATATCCGTGCATGACACAGTTGCATATACATGTCGCAATCACAGGGGCACATGGTGTACCCAGGCAGTGCACGGCTGCCCATGGACAGTTTTCCAGAAGTCACTACATGGTATCATTGCATGGGGAGTAAAACCCTGTTCAGAAGCACTGTCACTGCACCATACCTGTCCAGTGCAAGTCACTACACACTATGGGGGGTGACAACTACTCAGTGAGCCTGCTAGCCAGTGGTGTGCTGACTCTCAGCCTTGCTAGTCAGACAAAATGCACATTCAGAAAGGCAGTGCACAGAACACTCACCTGCTCCCCTGGTGTCCCATACAGCTTGCTGTACTGTGGAAGTAGGCTGTCCAGCAGGGCCTGGTTCTCTTCAAGGCTGAAGGCTGGGGCTCTCTCCACAGTACGTGCCATTGCAGGGTCCAGAGGGGCAGAGACAGCAGCAGTGCAGTGGCAGATGTCGTCCTGGAGCATGTAGTGCAGGCAAGTGGGCTCTCAGGGGAACATGCCAGCAATATATATGTGCTGGAGAGGCAGATACTGTCCCTTGTGTCCAAAGTGATAGGTCCAAGTCGTTTGCATCTTCTGAATCTGGCCAATCCATGGAATAGCAGCACCAAAACACGCCCACAGCATCCTTCAAAATTTCAACTTCATGACATACATGATTTTGCAACATTGTTGTGGGTGACCAACTGATTTTCCAGCAACCGACTCGTTCGAATATTCGAAAACGCGTCCGTTGCCAGGTAAGCCCATTGTCAATGGGTGCGCACCGATCGGTCCATTGAGGTACAACGCGCACAGGGGTACAACGCGTACCCGCACACATTGAAAGCAATGGGCCGGCCGGAGGCACCGATCGGTCCATTGCTGTTCAACGCGCACAGGGGTACAACGCGTACCCGCACACATTGAATGCAATGGGCCGGCCGGAGGCACCGATCGGTCCATTGCAGTACAACGCGCACAGGGGTACAACGCGTACCCGCACACATTGAATGCAATGGGCCGGCCGGAGGCACCGATCGGTCCATTGCAGTACAACGCGCACAGGGGTACAACGCGTACCCGCACACATTGAATGCAATGGGCCGGCCGGAGGCACCGATCGGTCCATTGCAGTACAACGCGCACAGGGTACAACGCGTACCCGCACACATTGAATGCAATGGGCCGGCCGGAGGCACCGATCGGTCCATTGCAGTACAACGCGCACAGGGGTACAACGCGTACCCGCACACATTGAAAGCAATGGGCCGGCCGGAGGCACCGATCGGTCCATTGCAGTACAACGCGCACAGGGGTACAACGCGTACCCGCACACATTGAATGCAATGGGCCGGCCGGAGGCACCGATCGGTCCATTGCAGTACAACGCGCACAGGGGTACAACGCGTACCCGCACACATTGAAAGCAATGGGCCGGCCGGAGGCACCGATCGGTCCATTGCTGTTCAACGCGCACAGGGGTACAACGCGTACCCGCACACATTGAAAGCAATGGGCCGGCCGGAGGCACCGATCGGTCCATTGCAGTACAACGCGCACAGGGGTACAACGCGTACCCGCACACATTGAATGCAATGGGCCGGCCGGAGGCACCGATCGGTCCATTGCAGTACAACGCGCACAGGGGTACAACGCGTACCCGCACACATTGAAAGCAATGGGCCGGCCGGAGGCACCGATCGGTCCATTGCTGTTCAACGCATCACTGTACATGTGACTGGCATATGTCAGCATGCCTGTCTCAGATGGACATATGCCAGCCACAGATAGCTCCCAGGGAGTGAGGGGCACACCTACATCACGACAGCCTGTCCAAACCTTATCATAAGGCATGTAAGGCTGCATTTCCTATTGTGTGTATGTTGGTGTACATGTTGTCCTGTGGGTGTCACCTGTGGGCAGCCACCCCCAGGCTGTGCACGTGTTAATGGGGACAGGATCCTGGGTGTTACGTGTACGTGACCACTGTGATGTGCAACTGTTCATATCTGTGCATGTGCCATGGTCACATTTCACAGTGGTGTTTGTGTATGTCATGTCACATACCCCGTGAGTCCCATGTGGGACGGTATGTTTGAGCCAGGGTGTCCCAGTGGCACAATAGTGATGGCCCTCCACAGTCTTTGTGCATGTAGTGTTTACAATGTCTCTGATTTCATGTGCACAATGGGAGACAGTCTCCACATCCACGTTGTGTGTGCATGGACTCTGATGTTGTGCGTGTGTGTCACAGACGTCCATGGCTCTCCTGCCATGGCAAGTGTGGCCACTACCTGTGGGGGTCATGTTTGTTTTGTTGTGGTGTACACATGATACTCCAGGTGATGCCAGTGTCCATGTGGCATTACAGGGTCCCTGGGAATGTGCCTGTCGTTGAGCTGTGGTGCCTGGGGCACATCTGTCCTCACATGTCACTGGGGGGTGACTGTGACACAGCATCATGATATCCAATGGGCCAACCTGGGACAAATTGATGCCACCTGTAGGACCGTGTTGACAGATGTTGGCCATGTATGTACCATACATGTCGTTCCGGTACTGCACACTTCATGTAGTTGTGCCTCATGATGATGTATGTTGGGATCTTGAGTGTGTTCAATGCCGCATATGTGGGGTGACTGACGATCTTGCTTACTTCTCCTCTGCACTGCAGGGCTCCTGCTGTCCATCGGCCATTCCCAGACCTGGCAACGATGGTGGAACGGGACAGCATCCGACGGTACCGCTTCACCAGGCAGCTGATTGAGGATTTGGCAGTGCAGTTGTCCCCACATTTGCAGCCTGGCCGGCCGTATCCTACAGCGCTGACCCCCAAGGTGAAGGTGATGGCAGCCCTACACTTCTTTGCCACCGGTACCTTCCAACATACTGTGGCGTCTGCTGGTGGGATGTCACAGACCATGTTCAGCCGTGTGCTCCGCGATTTCTTGGCGGCAATGTTGCTCTTCCTGAACCGGTACATCTATTTCCCTAGACTGCGACGACTCACTGACGTGAAGAGTGACTTTTATGCCCTGGGGAGGATGCCGCATGTCATTGGCTCCATTGATGGGACACATGTGGCTTTGGTACCACCACAGGCCCAGGAGCAGGCCTACAGGAACCGCAAGCACTACCACTCGGTCAATGCACTGGTGGTGTGTCTTGCAGACATGACCATCACACACGTGTGTGCCCGTTTCCCTGGTTCAGCACACGATGCCTTTGTGATGAGGAGTAGTCGCATCCCCAGGTTGATGGCACAGATGCAGAACCAGCGTGCCTGGCTTGTCGGTGTGTACTGACTTTGTGCCATTGTGTGTGATCTGATCTGTAGTATTCCGCCCACTTTTCCAAGTCAGCTGATGTGCACTTGTCTGTCCGTAGGTGACTCGGGATACCCCAACATGCCGTGGTTGCTGACACCCCTCAGGAACCCTGTGACACCTGCCCAGATGCGCTACAATGAGGCACATGGTCGGACCAGGAGAGTGATTGAGCGGACCTTTGGTCTCCTGAAGAGCCGCTTCCGCTGCCTGGACAAGACCGGAGGGTCCCTCCCATATGCCCCTGCGAAAGTGTGCAAGATTATCATCGTCTGCTGCATGCTCCACAACCTGGCAGTGCGGAAGGAGTTGCCTCTCATCCAGGATGACGATGACCAACATCCGCCACCTGTGGAGGATCCTGGCCTGGACCACGATGCCAGTGACGATGATGATGATGATGGTGATGGTGATGTCCGCACACAGCTCATCACCAACTTCTTTAGCTGAATGTGAGTATCCTGAGGTGTCATGTGAATGATGTGAGTTGGCATGATGTGTGGGTGGTGCTCTGGTGCTGTTGGAGTGTGTCCATGGGCTACTTGACAGGATGTGTGTTGCGATGTGTGGTGACAGGTGGGCTGTACTCCCCAACAGTGTTGACATGCTAACTTGGTTCTGGGTGGGTATCTTGTAACATGTATTGTGCATGAGTTTTGCTGTTCTGTCCTGTACTGCATTGCTTTTGACTGTGTGTCATTTCTGTCCTTCACAGGGTACTTACAGATTCGTTTGGTCAACTGTGTCCACCGACGACGTGATTGCACATCCAGGCTGGTAGCTGTTGTGTCCCTACAGGTGATGTGCGCCACACCCATGGACTTCCTTCTGTCTACAGTTGTTGACTGTGTGCCCGCTACCAGGTGGGGTTACCTTGCATCTGTAGTGGTTACGGCATGTTGCTACTGTGTAATAAACCTGTGCTTCACTTAGTGATGTGCGTTGTCTGTGGTCACACATTTGACTGCCATTTGCTTACTGCACCTGTGGGCTACTTGACTACAACTGGGAATGGGTGTGGTGTCTGTGCATTGCACCGTCTTCCCTGGCAACATCAGTGTAGGCAATGAGTCAGATGGCCTAGGTGTGTATGTGTTGTGTAGCCCTGGTGGTGTGTCTCCCTCATATGTGTCACGTTGCCTGTACTCACATGCCTGTGTTGTCCTTGCTGTTGCAGTTCGCATACACAGTGTAATTTTGCTGTTCATCATCCCCATAACAGCACCCACGTTGGAATCACGACAGAGGCAAGTATGGTGTATTATTGTGTTTATTGTGATACATCTGTGATAATAGTGCATAGGATGGATTGTGCTGTACATGAATCTTGCAATCCCAAGTTCCTAGATGAATAGAAAGTCCAGGTAGACAGGATCCCCAGTATCGGGGCCACAGTTGTCTGACACATTGTTCCAACTTGTACTCCCCATGCAATGTGTGGGAGTAGTGTTGCCATCAACAGGGTGAACAGTCTGTGCACAAAGGCGAAAATCCAGAACAGGTTCAGGCTTCCTGGGAGTTGCGCTTGGCCATCAGCCTCTCACTTTCCCCTCCTCGGACGACCCCTCTTCTTGGGGGGGGCCCTCAAGTGCAGGCTGCTGCGGTGCAGGGGACTCTCCGCCAGAGTCCTCCTCCCTCCCTGTGGCAGTTGCAGTTTGTTCGGTACCAGATGTTGTTGGCACACAGGGAGGTGTGGACTGGTTGCTGTTCATCTGGCGGAGGCATTGTAAAATGTCCCTGTGCACCGCCGTCATCTCATGTAGTACATCCCACTTGGACTCCACGCGGGTCATGTGGGAGTCCACACGTGACATGTGGGAGTCCACACGTGACATGTGTGACTCCACGTGGGACATGTGGGAGTCCAAGCGGGCATGATGGGCAGCCTGCTGCTGTTTGATGTCTCTGAGGAGCCCCACTACCTGGCTGAGCTCTCCGGTGCTGGACTGGTACGCATCAGCTATGCGTACCAGTTGTGGGTCTTCATGCACACCAGCAACGTCTGCAAGCAGCGACCTCTGTCTCCCACCCCTCCCACCACCCCTGCTGACATGTGCAGTGTGTGCAGTTGCACGCACAGATAACCCTGGTCCACCTTGGGGTTGGTGGTGGTGGTGGTGTCCATGGCCCCAGGTTGGTCCAGGGTCACTGCGCTGGTGTTGTTCCTTATTCTGTCCATGTCGGCAGGGATGGTATTCGTGGTGACAGTCGTTGGAGGGGTGGGTGCAGGGGGTGCAGCTGGTGGACCTGCTGGTGCTGCAGCTGGTGGTCCTGCTGGTGCAGCATGTTGACTTGCACCGGATGTGCCAGGTTGTTCTTCATCGTCCGAGGAGGACAGAGGCTGTACGACGCCAGTGAGCTCGGCATCCTCTTGAGCCTGGGACTGGGACTCCTCAGCGTCTGCTGCTGTGTCCCTATCATCACCTGTTTTTGGGAGACACAAACAATGTATGTCATGTTTCTGCAGGCATCAGTGGTTGACACACCTGACAGTTGTGACTGTGCCTCGGGGTGCGGGCCTGTACATTGTATTGTCCTAAGTCGTCACAGTCAGGGGTTGATATTGGTGTGGCACATTGTCCTGCATTATTTGGGCATTTCTATGTATTCTCTGGGGTGTGAACATGGTCTGCATTGATTGTGTTTGGTTGACAGCCAGACCTCCTTCCCACCCACCCACCCACCCAGTCAGTTATCCCACCATGGAACGTGCTTGCATTGCAGGGAGTGTAAGTTGTCTCTCAGGATGTCAGTCAGTGGTGTCCTGCTGTTTGTTGGTGCACAGTTGGCAGCAGGGCCTTGTGCTCCCCACAGCAGTAGCCAGTGTCAGCCATCTTGTGAGTCCTTCTCCACTCCCTGTGATGTGAGCATGGTTCAGGGTGGTGTTGATGGGCCAGTTGTGAGGCTGAGCAATGTCTGTGACTACGACTCCCATCATGCTATTGCCTCCACCCCCTTCCCAGCATGCCCATGCTTCCTTCCTTTTGACTCTGCTTCCCTGTGGGGTGGGCTGGCTGTGCTGACAGGATGGCTGGGAGTGTTGTCCTGGCAGTTGTTTGGCTAAGAGTCCCAAGAGTGTCCCTGTGCTTCACACAACATAACCCAGGGTGGTGGTGCTTTGTGGGATCTTGTGTTAGGATGGAGGGCATTGCATTCTACCAGGTGGGTACTGTGGAGTTTGTGTTGGGGGGGGTGAGGGGAGGTGCTGGTGACTATGGTCAGTGCTGCAAGTCCCCCTTCCCACCCAGCCAGCCAGATATCCCACCATGGAACGTGCTTGCATTGCAGGGAGTGTAAGTTGTCTCTCAGGATGTCAGTCAGTGGTGTCCTGCTGTTTGTTGGTGCACAGTTGGCAGCAGGGCCTTGTGCTCCCCACAGCAGTAGCCAGTGTCAGCCATCTTGTGAGTCCTTCTCCACTCCCTGTGATGTGAGCATGGTTCAGGGTGGTGTTGATGGGCCAGTTGTGAGGCTGAGCAATGTCTGTGACTACGACTCCCATCATGCTATTGCCTCCACCCCCCTTCCCAGCATGCCCATGCTTCCTTCCTTTGACTCTGCTTCCCTGTGGGGTGGGCTGGCTGTGCTGACAGGATGGCTGGGAGTGTTGTCCTGGCAGTTGTTTGGCTAAGAGTCCCAAGAGTGTCCCTGTGCTTCACACAACATAACCCAGGGTGGTGGTGCTTTGTGGGATCTTGTGTTAGGATGGAGGGCATTGCATTCTACCAGGTGGGTACTGTGGAGTTTGTGTTGGGGGGGTGTGAGGGGAGGTGCTGGTGACTATGGTCAGTGCTGCAAGTCCCCCTTCCCACCCAGCCAGCCAGATATCCCACCATGGAACGTGCTTGCATTGCAGGGAGTGTAAGTTGTCTCTCAGGATGTCAGTCAGTGGTGTCCTGCTGTTTGTTGGTGCACAGTTGGCAGCAGGGCCTTGTGCTCCCCACAGCAGTAGCCAGTGTCAGCCATCTTGTGAGTCCTTCTCCACTCCCTGTGATGTGAGCATGGTTCAGGGTGGTGTTGATGGGCCAGTTGTGAGGCTGAGCAATGTCTGTGACTACGACTCCCATCATGCTATTGCCTCCACCCCCCTTCCCAGCATGCCCATGCTTCCTTCCTTTTGACTCTGCTTCCCTGTGGGGTGGGCTGGCTGTGCTGACAGGATGGCTGGGAGTGTTGTCCTGGCAGTTGTTTGGCTAAGAGTCCCAAGAGTGTCCCTGTGCTTCACACAACATAACCCAGGGTGGTGGTGCTTTGTGGGATCTTGTGTTAGGATGGAGGGCATTGCATTCTACCAGGTGGGTACTGTGGAGTTTGTGTTGGGGGGGGGTGTGAGGGGAGGTGCTGGTGACTATGGTCAGTGCTGCAAGTCCCCCTTCCCACCCAGCCAGCCAGATATCCCACCATGGAACGTGCTTGCATTGCAGGGAGTGTAAGTTGTCTCTCAGGATGTCAGTCAGTGGTGTCCTGCTGTTTGTTGGTGCACAGTTGCCAGCAGGGCCTTGTGCTCCTCACAGCAGTAGCCAGTGTCAGCCATCTTGTGAGTCCTTCTCCACTCCCTGTGATGTGCGCATGGTTCATGGTGGTGTTGATGGGACAGTTGTGGGGGGCAATATGTGTGACTGCGACTCCCATGATGCTATTGGCTACACTGACTTGGCCAGCATACACAGAATTCCTTCCTTTGAGTGGTCTTCACTGTGTGTTGGTGTTGTTGTGGTGGCTACATGTGTGGATGTGTGTGTTAGTTCTATTTGTGCCACTGCCTAGCTGTAGTTGTGGTTGTGTTTGTACATGTGTTGGCACAGTTGGATGTGACTTTTTTGATGGCATGTGTTGTGTTTATCTGACTGACATACACATTTTGGGATGATTCTGTTCTAGTTGCTGTGTAATTGCTATGAGTGCATGGTTTGACTCTCCCCTTGACAGTGATGTGTGTGTTTTGTGGCAGTTTATTGTGTACATTTGTTGTGTACTCACCAGGCTCTGGGATGTCCTCTAGTCCATATACGCTCACTGGCGGAAGGATGGCCCGCACCTTCTCCTCCCAGGGCCTGAGGTATACTGGCTTGGCAGGAGGGCCACTGCCGGTGTATTGGCTCAGGAGGTAGTCTTTCTTGAGCAGCTCCCGGACCCTCCTGCGCACGTCATACCACCTGTTCTGGATGTCGGTCTTTGTGCGCAGACATGGTGATTGTGCGTTCACCCTGTTGATGATCCTCTCCCACATCTTGGTTTTCTGCGACATGGGGGTCTGTTGGACCAATGTGCCAAACAGCTGTGGCTCCACCCTGAGGATCTCGTCTACCATGACTTCCAATTCACTATCTAGGAACTTGGGATTCTTCTTGGGGGGCATGGTGATGGGTGGTGATGGTGGGTGATGTGTGTGTTGGTGTGCAGGTGAGGGTGTGTGGGTGTGTGTTGTGCTGGGTGTATGTGAGGTAGGTATTTGTTGGTGTGCTGCTGGTGTGTGGCTTGTGTGAGGGATGAGCTGTGGGTGTGTGGTTGCTTTCTCTTGGGTGCTGGCAGTGGAATGGCATTTGCAAAGGCTCATGGTAGTGATTTGTGTCCTTTATATAGGTGGAGTTGTGGGTGTGTCTTTGTTCTCTGTCCCCACCCCCCCCCAGTATTTATTGGCTTGGTAATTGCTTGTTTGGGCTTTTTTTGGTTGATTGTTCCTTTGTGCTGTTTGTGTATGTTGGAAACGTTCTTGTGACCGAGTCGGACCCTGCATTGGTCTCGTACGGTGTTTTCCGTTTCGTTCACACTGTGTTTGTGCAGTTTTCTATGCTGCGTACGCGTCGGTCGCGGTGTATTGTGTTGCTTCGGCTCGGTTTTGTATGCGTGTCGGTCGTACGGCTTGTCCTCCGTCCGACTCGGTCGTGTTTTTCGCGCCTTGCATCGTACTTTGCGGGTTGGAGTTGGCGGGTACGATTCGGTCGGATTTGTTCCGGGTGCGTGTCGGTCTGCTATTTTCCGAGCGGCTCGGTCGGTCGGCTTGGTTTCCTGACGTGTCGGTCGGATTTATCGCGGCTTGCATCGTACTTGGCGTGTCGGGCGCCACTGGTACATGTCGGTCGGTAATTTTTCCGGCTCCGAGTCGGTCGGTGCTTT
>CAWUFW010027120.1:0-28793 GCA_963921515.1 Calotriton arnoldi | reverse complement strand
CTTGCTGTGGTGTGTGCGGTCAGTGCAGGTGACTGATGTTTGTCATGGTAGTGGTAGGCATCCAGCCCCCCATGGGTAGGGGTGGTGGTAGTGGTAGGCATCCAGCCCCCCATGAGTAGGGGAGGTAGTAGTGGTAGGCATCCAGCCCCCCATGAGTAGGGGTGGTAGTAGTGACAGGTATCCAGCCCCCCATGAGTAGGGGTGGTAGTAGTGACAGGTATCCAGCCCCCCATGAGTAGGGGTGGTAGTAGTGACAGGTATCCAGCCCCCATGGGTAGGGGTGGTGGTAATGGTAGGCATCCAGCCCCCCATGGGTAGGGGTGGTGGTAGTGGTAGGCATCCAGCCCCCCATGAGTAGGGGTGGTTGTAGTGGTGGGCATCCAGCCCCCCATGGGTAGGGGTGGTGGTAGTGGTAGGCATCCAGCCCCTATGTGTGGGGATGGTAGTAGTGACAGGCATCCAGCCCCCTGAGTAGGGGTGGTGGTAGTGGTAGGCATCCAGCCCCCATGGGTAGGGGTGAGTGGTAGTGGTAGGCATCCAGCCCCTATGTGTGGGGATGGTAGTAGTGACAGGCATCCAGCCCCCTGAGTAGGGGTGGTGGTAGTGGTAGGCATCCAGCCCCCCATGGGTAGGGGTGGTGGTAGTGGTAGGCATCCAGCCCCCCATGGGTAGGGGTGGTGGTAGTGGTAGGCATCCAGCCCCCCATGAGTAGGGGTGGTAGTAGTGGTGGGCATCCAGCCCCCATGGGTAGGGGTGGTGGTAGTGGTAGAGCATCCAGCCCCCTATGTGTGGGGATGGTATTAGTGACAGGCATCCAGCCCCCTGAGTAGGGGTGGTGGTAGTGGTAGGCATCCAGCCCCCATGGGTAGGGGTGGTGGTAGTGGTAGGCATCCAGCCCCCCATGGGTAGGGGTGGTGGTAGTGGTGAGGCATCCAGCCCCCCATGTGTAGGGGTGGTAGTAGTGGTAGGCATCCAGCCCCCATGAGTAGGGGTGGTAGTAGTGACAGGTATCCAGCCCCCATGAGTAGGAGTGGTAGTAGTGACAGCTATCCAGCCCCCATGGGTAGGGGTGGTGGTAGTGGTAGGGCATCCAGCCCCCCATGGGTAGGGGTGGTGGTAGTGGTAGGCATCCAGCCCCCATGAGTAGGGGTGGTAGTAGTGGTGGGCATCCAGCCCCCATGGGTAGGGGTGGTGGTAGTGGTAGGCATCCAGCCCCCTATGTGAGGGGATGGTAGTAGTGACAGGTATCCAGCCCCCCATGAGTAGGAGTGGTAGTAGTGACAGGTATCCAGCCCCCCATGGGTAGGGGTGGTGGTAGTGGTAGGCATCCAGCCCCCCATGGGTAGGGGTGGTGGTAGTGGTAGGCATCCAGCCCCCCATGAGTAGGGGTGGTAGTAGTGGTGGGCATCCAGCCCCCCATGGGTAGGGGTGGTGGTAGTGGTAGGCATCCAGCCCCCAATGTGAGGGGATGGTAGTAGTGACAGGCATCCAGCCCCCTGAGTAGGGGTGGTGGTAGTGGTAGGCATCCAGCCCCCATGGGTAGGGGTGGTGGTAGTGGTAGGCATCCAGCCCCCCATGGGTAGGGGTGGTGGTAGTGGTAGGCATCCAGCCCCTATGTGTGGGGATGGTAGTTGTGACAGGCATCCAGCCCCCTGAGTAGGGGTGGTGGTAGTGGTAGACATCCAGCCCCCATGGGTAGGGGTGGTGGTAGTGGTAGGCATCCAGCCCCCATGGGTAGGGGTGGTGGTAGTGGTAGGCATCCAGCCCCCCATGAGTAGGGGAGGTAGTAGTGGTAGGCATCCAGCCCCCCATTAGTAGGGGTGGTAGTAGTGACAGGTATCCAGCCCCCCATGAGTACGGGTGGTAGTAGTGACAGGTATCCAGCCCCCCATGAGTAGGGGTGGTAGTAGTGACAGGTATCCAGCCCCCATGGGTAGGGGTGGTGGTAATGGTAGGCATCCAGCCCCCCATGGGTAGGGGTGGTGGTAGTGGTAGGCATCCAGCCCCCCATGAGTAGGGGTGGTTGTAGTGGTGGGCATCCAGCCCCCCATGGGTAGGGGTGGTGGTAGTGGTAGGCATCCAGCCCCCTATGTGTGGGGATGGTAGTAGTGACAGGCATCCAGCCCCCTGAGTAGGGGTGGTGGTAGTGGTAGGCATCCAGCCCCCATGGGTAGGGGTGGTGGTAGTGGTGGGCATCCAGCCCCCCATGGGTAGGGGTGGTGGTAGTGGTGAGCATCCAGCCCCCTATGTGTGGGGATGGTAGTAGTGACAGGCATCCAGCCCCCTGAGTAGGGGTGGTGGTAGTGGTAGGCATCCAGCCCCCATGGGTAGGGGTGGTGGTAGTGGTAGGCATCCAGCCCCCATGGGTAGGGGTGGTGGTAGTGGTAGGCATCCAGCCCCCATGAGTAGGGGTGGTAGTAGTGGTGGGCATCCAGCCCCCATGGGTAGGGGTGGTGGTAGTGGTAGGCATCCAGCCCCCTATGTGTGGGGATGGTATTAGTGGCAGGCATCCAGCCCCTGAGTAGGGGTGGTGGTAGTGGTAGGCATCCAGCCCCCATGGGTAGGGGTGGTGGTAGTGGTAGAGCATCCAGCCCCCCATGGGTAGGGGTGGTGGTAGTGGTGAGGCATCCAGCCCCCTATGTGTGGGGATGGTAGTAGTGACAGGCATCCAGCCCCCTGAGTAGGGGTGGTGGTAGTGGTAGGCATCCAGCCCCCATGGGTAGGGGTGGTGGTAGTGGTAGGCATCCAGCCCCCCATGGGTAGGGGTGGTGGTAGTGGTAGGCATCCAGCCCCCATGAGTAGGGGTGGTAGTAGTGGTAGGCATCCAGCCCCTATGTGTGGGGATGGTATTAGTGACAGGCATCCAGCCCCCTGAGTAGGGGTGGTGGTAGTGGTAGGCATCCAGCCCCCATGGGTAGGGGTGGTGGTAGTGGTAGGCATCCAGCCCCCATGGGTAGGGGTGGTGGTAGTGAGTAGGCATCCAGCCCCCCATGTGTAGGGGTGGTAGTAGTGGTAGGCATCCAGCCCCCATGAGTAGGGGTGGTAGTAGTGACAGGTATCCAGCACCCCATGAGCAGGGGTGGTAGTAGTGACAGGTATCCAGCCCCTCATGGGTAGGGGTGGTGGTAGTGGTAGGCATCCAGCCCCCCATGGGTAGGGGTGGTGGTAGTGGTAGGCATCCAGCCCCCCATGGGTAGGGGCGGTGGTAGTGGTAGGCATCCAGCCCCCCATGAGTAGGGGTGGTAGTAGTGGTGGGCATCCAGCCCCCCATGGGTAGGGGTGGTGGTAGTGGTAGGCATCCAGCCCCCTATGTGTGGGGATGGTATTAGTGACAGGCATCCAGCCCCCTGAGTAGGGGTGGTGGTAGTGGTGAGGCATCCAGCCCCCATGGGTAGGGGTGGTGGTAGTGGTAGGCATCCAGCCCCCATGGGTAGGGGTGGTGGTAGTGGTAGGCATCCAGCCCCCCATGTGTAGGGGTGGTAGTAGTGGTGAGCATCCAGCCCCCATGAGTAGGGGTGGTAGTAGTGACAGGTATCCAGCCCCCATGAGTAGGAGTGGTAGTAGTGACAGGTATCCAGCCCCCATGGGTAGGGGTGGTGGTAGTGGTAGGCATCCAGCCCCCAGGGGTAGGGGTGGTGGTAGTGGTAGGCATCCAGCCCCCCATGAGTAGGGGTGGTAGTGGTGGGCATCCAGCCCCCATGGGTAGGGGTGGTGGTAGTGGTAGGCATCCAGCCCCTATGTGAGGGGATGGTAGTAGTGACAGGCATCCAGCCCCCTGAGTAGGGGTGGTGGTAGTGGTAGGCATCCAGCCCCCATGGGTAGGGGTGGTGGTAGTGGTAGGCATCCAGCCCCCCATGGGTAGGGGTGGTGGTAGTGGGAGGCATCCAGCCCCCCATGAGTAGGGGTGGTAGTAGTGGTGGGCATCCAGCCCCCCATGGGTAGGGTGGTGGTAGTGGTAGGCATCCAGCCCCCTATGTGTGGGGATGGTAGTAGTGACAGGCATCCAGCCCCCTGAGTAGGGGTGGTGGTAGTGGTAGACATCCAGCGCACATGGGTAGGGGTGGTGGTAGTGGTAGAGCATCCAGCCCCCATGGGTAGGGGTGGTGGTAGTGGTAGAGCATCCAGCCCCCATGAGTAGGGAGGTAGTAGTGGTAGGCATCCAGCCCCCATTAGTAGGGGTGGTAGTAGTGACAGGTATCCAGCCCCCCATGAGTAGGGGTGGTAGTAGTGACAGGTATCTAGCCCCCCATGAGTAGGGGTGGTAGTAGTGACAGGTATCCAGCCCCCATGGGTAGGGGTGGTAGTAATGGTAGGCATCCAGCCCCCCATGGGTAGGGGTGGGTGGTAGTGGTGGGCATCCAGCCCCCATGGGTAGGGGTGGTGGTAGTGGTAGGCATCCAGCCCCTATGTGTGGGGATGGTAGTAGTGACAGGCATCCAGCCCCCTGAGTAGGGGTGGTGGTAGTGGTAGGCATCCAGCCCCCCATGGGTAGGGGTGGTGGTAGTGGTAGGCATCCAGCCCCCATGGGTAGGGGTGGTGGTAGTGGTAGAGCATCCAGCCCCCTATGTGTGGGGATGGTAGTAGTGACAGGCATCCAGCCCCCTGAGTAGGGGTGGTGGTAGTGGTAGGCATCCAACCCCCATGGGTAGGGGTGGTGGTAGTGGTGAGCATCCAGCCCCCATGGGTAGGGGTGGTGGTAGTGGTGGGCATCCAGCCCCCATGGGTAGGGGTGGTGGTAGTGGTAGAGCATCCAGCCCCCATGAGTAGGGGTGGTAGTAGTGGTGGGCATCCAGCCCCCTGAGTAGGGGTGTGTGGTAGTGGTAGGCATCCAGCCCCCATGGGTAGGGGTGGTGGTAGTGGTAGGCATCCAGCCCCCCATGGGTAGGGGTGGTGGTAGTGGTAGGCATCCAGCCCCCTATGTGTGGGGATGGTATTAGTGACAGGCATCCAGCCCCCCTGAGTAGGGGTGGTGGTAGTGGTAGGCATCCAGCCCCCATGGGTAGGGGTGGTGGTAGTGGTAGGCATCCAGCCCCCCATGGGTAGGGGTGGTGGTAGTGGTAGGCATCCAGCCCCCCATGAGTAGGGGTGGTAGTAGTGGTAGGCATCCAGCCCCCTATGTGTGGGGATGGTATTAGTGACAGGCATCCAGCCCCCCTGAGTAGGGGTGGTGGTAGTGGTAGGCATCCAGCCCCCATGGGTAGGGGTGGTGGTAGTGGTAGGCATCCAGCCCCCCATGGGTAGGGGTGGTGGTAGTGGTAGGCATCCAGCCCCCCATGTGTAGGGGTGGTAGTAGTGGTAGGCATCCAGCCCCCCATGAGTAGGGGTGGTAGTAGTGACAGGTATCCAGCACCCCATGAGCAGGGGTGGTAGTAGTGACAGGTATCCAGCCCCTCATGGGTAGGGGTGGTGGTAGTGGTAGGCATCCAGCCCCCCATGGGTAGGGGTGGTGGTAGTGGTAGAGCATCCAGCCCCCCATGGGTAGGGGTGGTGGTAGTGGTAGAGCATCCAGCCCCCATGAGTAGGGGTGGTAGTAGTGGTGGGCATCCAGCCCCCATGGGTAGGGGTGGTGGTAGTGGTAGGCATCCAGCCCCTATGTGTGGGGATGGTATTAGTGACAGGCATCCAGCCCCCTGAGTAGGGGTGGTGGTAGTGGTAGGCATCCAGCCCCCATGGGTAGGGGTGGTGGTAGTGGTGAGCATCCAGCTCCCCATGGGTAGGGGTGGTGGTGGTGGTAGGCATCCAGCCCCCATGTGTAGGGGTGGTAGTAGTGGTAGGCATCCAGCCCCCATGAGTAGGGGTGGTAGTAGTGACAGGTATCCAGCCCCCATGAGTAGGAGTGGTAGTAGTGACAGGTATCCAGCCCCCCATGGGTGGGGGTGGTGGTAGTGGTAGGCATCCAGCCCCCATGGGTAGGGGTGGTGGTAGTGGTGGGCATCCAGCCCCCCATGAGTAGGGGTGGTAGTAGTGGTGGGCATCCAGCCCCCATGGGTAGGGGGGGTGGTAGTGGTAGGCATCCAGCCCCCTATGTGAGGGGATGGTAGTAGTGACAGGCATCCAGCCCCCCTGAGTAGGGGTGGTGGTAGTGGTAGGCATCCAGCTCCCCCATGGGTAGGGGTGGTGAGTGGTGGTAGGCATCCAGCCCCCATGGGTAGGGGTGGTGGTAGTGGGAGGCATCCAGCCCCCCATGAGTAGGGGGTGGTAGTAGTGGTGGGCATCCAGCCCCCATGGGTAGGGGTGGTGGTAGTGGTAGGCATCCAGCCCCCTATGTGTGGGGATGGTAGTAGTGACAGGCATCCAGCCCTCCTGAGTAGGGGTGGTGGTAGTGGTAGACATCCAGCCCCCCATGGGTAGGGGTGGTGGTAGTGGTAGGCATCCAGCCCCCCATGGATAGGTGGTGGTAGTGGTAGGCATCCAGCCCCCATGAGTAGGGGAGGTAGTAGTGGTAGGCATCCAGCCCCCATTAGTAGGGGTGGTAGTAGTGACAGGTATCCAGCCCCCATGAGTAAGGGTGGTAGTAGTGACAGGTATCCAGCCCCCCATGAGTAGGGGTGGTAGTAGTGACAGGTATCCAGCCCCCATGGGTAGGGGTGAGTGGTAATGGTAGGCATCCAGCCCCCATGGGTAGGGGTGGTGGTAGTGGTGGGCATCCAGCTCCCCCATGGGTAGGGGTGGTGGTAGTGGTAGGCATCCAGCCCCCTATGTGTGGGGATGGTAGTAGTGACAGGCATCCAGCCCCCTGAGTAGGGGTGGTGGTAGTGGTAGAGCATCCAGCTCCCCATGGGTAGGGGTGGTGGTAGTGGTAGGCATCCAGCCCCCATGGGTAGGGGTGGTGGTAGTGGTAGGCATCCAGCCCCATGTGTGGGGATGGTAGTAGTGACAGGCATCCAGCCCCCTGAGTAGGGGTGGTGGTAGTGGTAGGCATCCAGCCCCCATGGGTAGGGGTGGTGGTAGTGGTAGGCATCCAGCCCCCATGGGTAGGGGTGGTGGTAGTGGTAGGCATCCAGCCCCCCATGAGTAGGGTGGTAGTAGTGGTGGGCATCCAGCCCCCCATGGAGTAGGGTGGTGGTAGTGGTAGGCATCCAGCCCCCTATGTGTGGGGATGGTATTAGTGACAGGCATCCAGCCCCCTGAGTAGGGGTGGTGGTAGTGGTGAGGCATCCAGCCCCCATGGGTAGGGGTGGTGGTAGTGGTAGGCATCCAGCCCCCATGGGTAGGGGTGGTGGTAGTGGTAGGCATCCAGCCCCCATGTGTAGGGGTGGTAGTAGTGGTAGGCATCCAGCCCCCATGAGTAGGGGTGGTAGTAGTGACAGGTATCCAGCACCCCATGAGCAGGGGTGGTAGTAGTGACAGGTATCCAGCCCCCCATGGGTAGGGGTGGTGGTAGTGGTAGAGCATCCAGCCCCCCATGGGTAGGGGTGGTGGTAGTGGTAGGCATCCAGCCCCCCATGGGTAGGGGTGGTGGTAGTGGTAGGCATCCAGCCCCCCTGAGTAGGGGTGGTGTTAGTGGTAGGCATCCAGGCCCCTATGGGTGTATATGGCATTGGTGATAGCCATCCCGCCCCTATGGTTCTGCTGTTGCTGGTGTAAGTCATTTCTGCATCCCTATGTGTGTGTGTTATATGTCGGGATTACGTGTTGTTTGTTTGTGTGATGGGTGTTTGACTTACCTTCTGCGCCGTACGCGTCCGTACCAGTTCCGTAATAGATGTAGAGTATTGGTAGGAGCTGCGCGATGGGATTCATGGTTGGTTCGTCTCGCTCGGCTTTCTCTCGTTGCTTCGGCTCGTACTCGTGGCTGGCGTGTCTGTCTCGTAGCCGTGGATCGTCTTGTGGCGCGAATCGGAGCTTATGTGCGCCTCTCCCGGATGCTTTTACGTGCCGTGCGTAGCGACGGGTTCGGCGCGTACCGAGTGCGCATCGTACTAGTCCAGCCGGACGGTGCTGCATTTTGGCTTCCGTGCGACTCGATTCTGCGTTTACGGATCCGGCTCGGTCGGGGAACAGGAGCTGTATTGGGTGAGTACAGCTGGGTCGATATCTGGGCAGTTATGCGCATCGTACTTGCTCGTTCGGACGTATGTATGAATCGGTCGGGAAACACGCATTCGGCTTGGTTTTTTTCCGGACGAATAGTGTTAGGTGCGCCTTTGCCCGAGATCGGAATCGACCCCTAAGTCTGCTAATGGACTAGTTTAAGAGACTTGGGTTGGCAGACTGCATCTTTCTGGACACAGATGCCAACCCAAAATCCAAATAACATTGTGGAATGTCTACAACAGCACCTAGGCTCAAGAAGCCAAAACTAACTACACAGTAGAAGAATGGCACAATGCCTTCCAAGCCACACTAGGTAGAACTCAACATACACTCTACAAATTCACAGAAGCCCTGCAAAAAGAAAAAAGCTACCAACAACTAAGAATTGAGCAATCAGTAACCCAAATTTAACCTAAAATAGGTAAGCAAAACCGTACAATGTACAATATGCTACAATGTAAAGTTAGAATCTTCATGAACAAAGGAGTACACTACTTAGAATCAATAGAAAAATCCCTATTATAATACATGAGATTCTGTAATTCATGTATAAATGGCAGTCTCTAAATTCATATATAATCAGTGACTTGTGACACACAGTCACTGATTATAAAGAGAAGATGTCAGAACTCGACTACTTTAAGTTATTACAGTCGAGTTTTGATGTCACAATTCCTGGCTGATGAAGAGGACGAGGTGAGTTAGTTGTAATAAGTTTTCAAAAGCAATGATATGTTTCACTTTAAAGAACACATCATAAGGCATTCTGAGTACTACTTGCATATGCAAATAAACAAATGCCAACATCAAGTTTGATACCATGATCACTTCATCTATAATCAAAACTTATAATTTTTTAAGGACTTTTCCTAAATCTTGACGTGATCAGTATTTTATTTTACGTATTCCAATTTGTTGTCATACTCTACAGGTAGTAATAGTAGACAATGCAAGGTAATCCCTTTGATGTTATGTGCTGCTAAACCAGTAGGAGCAGTAACTACACAAGATGATTTTGACGTAGTAACTTTATGCACATAAGCAGTAATCCAAATTATCTGCGTCCTTTCCTTGTCCAAGTGGGTCACCAGTTCTGGATTTGGAAGTATTACTAGTGGATGCAGTGTTCCATTTCATTGTAGCATTAATATTATTTTCTTCCTATATTTCTTGTTCCAACATTTGTAAGTATGTCTGAAATTGAGGCAATGCAATGTCGTTTTTATAAACATTAAACACATTTGCATATATTTCAAAGGAATCTATAATCTCCTCCTCTTTGTGTCATTGTTTAAATAGTTGAGGAAATGCTAAATAGTATAATTCTCTCTTTTCTCCTGTGTCAGAACTCAGTTTCTGATGAATAATATGTGTAGGTTTAGAATGACGTATTAAACAGCTAGTGGTCCCTTGAACTCAAAGTTTTCCTGCGCTCTGCTATATTATTTGTACATGTGTAGAACTGAGCAACTTGATAGAGTGATAGTTCTTCGAACGATGGACTTCTGTTTGAATAATATGTGTCTAACATATTTGTTTTCATAATGTCTTTGTTTGTGGGATCAAAATGTGCAATGTATTCAATTTCAGGTCGGCTTTTTTGAACTCTCCATCGTGACGATGACAAACCTAAACAAAGCCACATGATTGCCCGTGATTTACCAAATAAGCTTGTGGAACTTAAGCGGCCACATACTTCATAGTTTCTAATGTCGCAGTGAGATAGCATTTGGAGGCTAAGGGCCAGATGTACGACCGGGGCATTTAGCTACTCGCAGAATTGTGCTCAATTGCAAGTCGCAATCTGCGAGTCGCTAAATGCCATGTACAACAGTGTCAGAGACACTGTTTGCGATTTCCAATGGGGTAGCAAATTGCATGCCTCATCAATATTCATGAGGCACTCGCAATTTGCGACCCCATTAGGAATGGCTGGCCCTCCCAGGTATGGTGTCCTGCTGGGCTCAGCAGACCTCCATGTCTGGGACTGCTTTTCAATAAAGCAGGTTTTTTTTTAAATGCAGCCCATTTTCCTTAAAGGAAAATGGGATGCATTTTTTTTAAAAAAAAGAAACGTTTCTGTTTTTATTTTCTAAGGGCATGTAGTGGTCCCTGGGATCACTGCCTGCCCCTAAAAAATATTTTCTCCTGCATTTGCAAAGGGGAAGGGGTCTCCTGGGGACCCCTTCCCATTTGCAAGTGCATTACCACCCTCTTGAAGAGGGCGGTAAATTGCGAGTGTTTTGCGAGCACAATTGCAGTCGCAAAACATTCTTACATAGGGTAGCGAGTTGCAATTAGGAAGGGATGCCCTTGGAAAGCCCCTTCATAATTGCGAGTCGCAAATCCTATTTAGCGAGTCGCAAAATAAATTGCGACTCGCTAAATAGGGTTTGTACATGGCCCTACTAGTTTTTGCATGCGCAAACGGGTCGCTAACCCGTTTGCGCATGCAAAAATGGGTTGTACATCTGGCCCTAAATCTTTATAATGTTTTACTTAACCATTGATCAGCAGATACTTCTTCCCCATACTTCCTTCATATATATTTTTTCTGCCTTTGTAATGAAGGAAGTAACATAGCGGGCAACCGCTGTAGAGTTATCTGCAACAAATTGTAAACCCATGTTAGCATCCCACATATGTAGAATTAAAGGTTTTATAGTCATTGATCTGTTGTGATACGTGTGGTCTCCTAAGTTTGTAAGTGTTTTGGGTGATTTGCCAGTAACTGCATGTTTTGTAGATGACATTAAATTGTTTACTCTTACTCTCTGTAAATTTAATCCTGGGATCTAAAGCAACATTTTTAGTAATATTTAGATTTGGTAGAATGTTTTCTTAATAAGTATTTACCCTACCTATGTGTTTGAAAGCATAGAGCTTGTTTAAATAGTTTTTTGTTTTGCTCTTTCTTTGGGATGTTGCAAGTGACATAACGTGCAGTAAAATGTAGAACAGCTTCATCATTCGTATCCAAACTTAGGTGCATCTTTGATTCAAACAAGCATATAAATGTGTGGTGCACCTCTAGCCTTATACTCTTTAAGCCTAAAGAATTGAAGTACTTTTCCAACAGGATTTGTCTTTTTGCTGGACAAGTAGTGAAGCATAGTTTGAAATTTGTGTTTAAAATATCTGCAAATATTGGCAGGATCCAAAGAACATAATTCAGGGAGTGTTTTCCAGCTAGTGTCTTGAATGTTAGCATTTGTTTTCTTCACAGCTTAATGTAATAAGCCAAGTAAGTGGTCCTAAATGTCTGAGCATAGGTTTGTCCCTTGTTGACATGCCATAATGTTAATCAAGTTATTTTCTAGATGGTCACCTTTGTTGTGCACCTTTTAAACAAAACCCTGTGCTGTACTATACTATTAGTAAAGCCAGTTCCAGTTCTCATAACATGTTCAACAGCATATGAAGTGGCTGAAAGTTCATTTTCATATAGTAGTGTGAAAAAATAAGGAATGTCTAGCTGAAAGCATAGACACTGTGTATATCATCTTATAGATCGGTACTTAGATGAATACATTTGGACAATGCAATCACGATATTGTCCACATTTTCCACTGGGGATTAAATGTGCATAATCTCTTGCTTCTAGTGTTTATTCCCAGACACGAATAGGCTCTTCCCTAGCTTCCTTCATCTAATACAGTTCTAAAGCATCACCCATCATCCCTCTGAAGTATAGTATACTTCAATGTTCATATATTTATTCAGCTTGTTCCTCAGTGATATGTTCAAATTGCCATTTGGATTTTCCTTTCAAAATGATAAGTATGTAGACAAAATGAAGTCCATATTTTTATGTTAGATGTTGTTTTTCTGCAGGTAATGTATTGCTTTCTGAACTTCCTCTGTGCTTACTAATTCTTGGCAATTCTTTTTGTCTTTTGTAGGTACTCCGTTGACTAAAGCTATTACAATTCCTCTATTTTGCATTGTATTCCAAGAGTGGTTATATTTTTGTGAAATCTAATGGTATATATATATATATATATATATATTATCTACTGGCGGTCGCCAGTAGATAGTTATAGTTACAACCTATTATCCATAGGAAATCCGCGACATTCTATTTGAAATAACTCTCTTGCCGGTTGATGTATCTTCGCGAAATTTTCAAACTTCGTGGGGCGCTCCGGTCCGCTCCTACCCTGAAAGTCTCGGGGTGATACGTCAAGCGGGGGCCGAGAAAAAGGGGGGTCCCAAAACGCGTTTTCCCCATGCATTTTCCCATAGGAAACTTTAGACACGGTTACAGCTCGACTGCTGAACGGAATTACACCAAATTTGGCAAAGAGGTAGTTCTTGGTTCAGAAAGAACCCTTTTTGTTAAATGGTGTAAATCCGTTCAGTAGTTGCTGAGAAAATCAAAAAGTAAAAGTACATATATATCTATGGGCACGGAGGATTCGCGCACCCTGAGCGCACCCTGCGCGCACCCTCCCGATCACGAGCTGCATGTTAATTGGCTGTCAGCTGGCTGTCAACATTCTGATTCAGGAAATGTTGGCAGCCATTTTGTCCCTCGGTAGAACCGAGGGACAGAAACAAGTGCGCAAAGCGCACAAAGGGGCAGGGTAGAAACACCCTGACCCCCTAGGTTTGCCTCAGGGGTCCCACAAGGACCCCTGGGCAAAAAAAATTTTTTTTTAAAAAATCGGCAGGATGCGCCTCAGGGCGCGCGAATCCTGCCGAAAAATCGAGCGCGGTCTCCGCGCTTCGATGTTAGTTGGCCCCGGGTGGGCCAAGTGCCGGGGGCATGCTGGGGGGTTAATTTTATGTGTGGGGGCCTCTAAGGGCCCCCCAAGCCCCGGGGACCACCACCCCCGGGGCTTTATGTACAATGGTGCGGGAGGGCTCTGAGCCCTCCCGCAGCCCCGGGACCACCACCTCCCCGGGGCTTCTTTTTTTATTAAAAACCTGTGTGGGGGGCTCCAGCCTCCCCACACGCCCGGGACCACCACCTCCCTGGGGCACTAAGAGAATTACAATGGGGGTCCGTTTGGACCCCAGAGCCCCGAGGACCACCACCTCCCCGGGGCTGTGCACTGAATGGGAGGGGGCCGCGCGGCCCCCTCCTGGAGCCCTTGATGGCCCTGGGGACCACCACCCCCCAGGGCCGGCTCCTGCAGTGTCCCGGGTGCCTACCCCGGGACACTGCTGTTTGCAATGACAGGACGGAGCCTCGCGGCTCCCGTCCTGTCATTGCAAACTTGCTTTGGATATTGGAAGAGAGAGCAGGAAACCTGCTCTCTCTTCCAATATCCAAAGCCGATGCATTTCCACATGGGGAGCTGCATCTTAGCAGCTCCCCATGTGTATGCAATGCCGGCTCCCGTAGGACACGGGGAGCCGGCGGGACTGTGGGGGGATTGGGGACCCCCCACAGTCCCCAACGAGAGGGCCAGCCCCGGGGGATGGGGTCCCCGGGCAAGTAGTGGCCCGGGAGTGGGGCCACGGGCCCCCTCCCCCAAAAAACAATAAAAAATAAATAAAAAAACGATCGGGCCCACAGGCCCCGCCCCTTCCTTCACCACTCTGCAAACGCGCCCCTGGCGCGTTTGCAGAGGGGAACGATTCCCCTTGAATACTGGGGTCCCTGGGGGCCAACTAGCCCACCAGGAACCTCCAGTATGCGCCAGGAGCTGCCTTGCAGAGAGGTGTACAGAGGCCACGCCCCTTTTACACCTTCTCTGCAACGCTGGCGCTTTTTGGAGGTATATGGTGGGCTAGTTGCACCCCAGGGACCCTCAGGATTCAAGGGGAGTTAATCCCCCGACTTAAAACGCGCCACGGGGCGTGTTTGCACAGTGGTGAAGGGAGGGGCGGGGCTTCAGGTGACATGTGTGCAAACAGGCCCCGTGGCGCGTTTTAAGATGGGGAATTAAATCCTCTTCAATCCTGAGGGTCCCTGGGGCCAACTAGCCCAACAGGTACGTCCAGAGAGCGCCACAGAGCTGCGTTGCAGAGAGGTGTAAAGAGGGGTGTGGCCTCTGTACATGTCTCTGCAACGCAGCCCCCAGGCGCATACTGGAGGTTCCTGGTGGGCTAGTTGGCCCGTAGGGACCCTCATGATTCAAGGGGACTTAATCCCCCAACTTAAAACGCACCACGGGGCGCGTTTGCACAGATGTCACCTCAGGCCCCGCCCCCTCCCTTCACCATTGTGCAAATATTCCTCTAAAATCAGCCGAAATACGAATTCCGATTTACTCACCTGTTATCAGGAGAGACCTCAGTGCTGCATCTTTCAGCCCAGTACTGATCCTCAAAAGTAATTTTAACCATACTTACCAGTAACTTGAATTTCCTTCCATAGGATATCATTGCCTGCTTTTTGCTGAAAAAGTTTCTAAGTGTTGATTTTTGAAACATACAAATATTCCTCTAAAATCAGCCGAAATCCGAATTCAGATTTACTCACCTGTTATCAGGAGAGACCTCAGTGCTGCATCTTTCAGCCCAGTACTGGTCCTGAAAAGTAATTTTAACCGTACTTACCAGTAACTTGAATTTCCTTCCATAGGCTAACATTGACTGGTTTCACTTGGAAATTCTTCTAAGTGTGGAGTTTTGGAACTTTAAAATATTCATCTAAAATCAGCCGAAATACGAATTCCGATTTACTCATCTGTTATCAGGAGAGACCTCAGTGCTGCATCTTTCAGCCCAGTACTGATCCTCAAAAGTAATTTTAACCGTACTTACCAGTAACTTGAATTTCCTTCCATAGGATATCATTGCCTGCTTTTTGCTGAAAAAGTTTCTAAGTGTTTATTTTTGAAACATACAAATATTCCTCTAAAATCAGCCGAAATACGAATTCCGATTTAATCACCTGTTATAAGGAGAGACCTCAGTGCTGTATCTTTCAGCCCAGTACTGGTCCTGAAAAGCAATTTTAACCGTACTTACCAGTAACTTATATTTTCTTCCCTAGGAATCCATGGTCTGGTTTTCAGCAGAAAAGTTTCAAAGTGTCGATTTTCACAAACTACAAATATTCCTTAAAAATCGCCTGTATGACTTAAACGCATTCTTTCAACTGTATACAGGAGATGCACCAGTGCTGGATCCAGGATCCAACACTGAGTAAGAAAAAGTAACGATAACAGTTTTTACCTGCTAAGTGAATTTCCTTCCATAGGATAACATTGGTGATTCTATGAGAAAAAGTTTCTAAGTGTCAACTTTTAAAATACAATAATATTCCTTAAAAATCACGACTGTAACCAAAACGCTTTTACTCAACTGTTTACAGGAGATGTACCAGGACTGAATCTAGGATCCAGAACTGTGGTTAGAAAAGTAATCCATAAAGTAACTAATTGCATTTAACTAGAAATTCACATTGAGCTGAATGTTGCATTGTGTTTGAAAATGTGTTGCCCATTGCAACAACTGTAACTACTGTACTTAAAAGTCTATTGCCTATGTGCAAAGTATTTAAACTAAAGTAATTCCTTCTGAGAAAGTATTTTTTGTAATGTAATGTATAATGTAATTACAATGTAATTTAAAAAATAAAATATGTAAAAGAAATTGTTTCTAAAAATGTAGTAAATCAGTATGAAAAAAATTAATATAAAAATTAATACATTTAAAAATTGTCATTTAAAAAACCTTTGAAATTCACTGAAAAAACCGTAGGTTTCAGGCACGTTATAGTTACAAATTAGCATTTTAAAAACCTTTGAAATTCATTGAAAAAACCATAGGTTTCAAACACGTTATAGTTAGAAATTTGCATTTAAAAAACCTTTGAAATTCACTGAAAAAACCAGAGGTTTTAGGGACAGTTATAGTTAGTTGGACATTGCACTCGTACAAAACCCGTGAAATTCCCCCGTTATAGTTAGTTCAGCTAACTATAACTCGCGCCTCGCAATGCACTGCTGATGACGTCACATATTACATCACTCATGACATGGTCAGTGACATCACTGATGACATCACTGATGACATCTCAAATGACATCACTGATGACATCATCCACGTGATAATCTGATGCAGCTCCTCACACCTTAATATAACCTTTGATACACCCAATCTAAATTACAGAGTGCCATTCGCAAAACCATAGACACTCCAACACCAATAACTACATACCCACTCACTGATTCTTAGGTCTACACACACACATCCCCTCACTCACCCGTACAGTCACTCATACTTATGGTCACTCAGTACAGGACTATCATATGCACTCTTACTCCTATATAGACACTCAAACACCGCCACTCATCCATAGAGGTACTCACACACCTAGTCAGTCATGCAAATAATTAAACACACTGCCATTTACTCACCTATACAGTTATACACACACCAGCTCACTTAATCATACAAATACTAGCACATTGTTACGCTCTTATACAATCACTGATACAAGCACACACTCATCCATACAGCCACTATCACAATCACTCACTCTCGCTTATAGCTATTTATATACTCCAATACACATATATACTGCCTTTCACATATTTAGTTACTCACACATGTACCACTGGGACATACATTCACTCACTAACACACTCTTACACACACTTACCCACCCATACAGTCTATCACAGATGCACTCTTGAAACCATCCACCCAGTGAATCACCCACTCACACATCTATGCACAGTCGCACACACCCCATCCACACAAACACTCAGGCACCCATACAGATACTCATAGAACCAATAAATAACCCATATAGACACTCATGTAGCTATTCGCAAATCCATGCATCCACTTACACACCAACAGACGGATACAGACATTCACACAGTTTAGTCACTAACCCATGCATTCAGTAAGATACGTTTAATCACTCACTTGTAGAGTCAGTCACGCACGTACTAAATCATCCATTCTGACACTTATACACCCACTCATTCTTCAATACGCCTTTCCCTATATATATTAAACATATTTAAACTTTACAGAAACACACAGTCACTGGATGATGTCATCAGTGATGTCATTTGAGATGTCATCAGTGATGTCATCAGTGATGTCACTGACCATGTCATGAGTGATGTAATATGTGACGTCATCAGCAGTGCATTGCGGGGGCGCGAGTTATAGTTAGCTGAACTAACTATAACGGGGGAATATATATATATATATATATATATATATATTCACTGAAAAAACCATAGGTTTCAGACACGTTATAGTTAGAAATTAGCATTTAAAAAACCTTTGAAATTCACTGAAAAAACCATAGGTTTTAGGGACAGTTATAGTTAGTTGGACATTGCACTCGTACAAAACCCGTGAAATTCCCCCGTTATAGTTAGTTCAGCTAACTATAACTCGCGCCCCGCAATGCACTGCTGATGACGTCACATATTACATCACTCATGACATGGTCAGTGACATCACTGATGACATCACTGATGACATCTCAAATGACATCACTGATGACATCATCCAGTGACTGTGTGTTTCTGTAAAGTTTAAATATGTTTAATATATATAGGGAAAGGCGTATTGAAGAATGAGTGGGTGTATAAGTGTCTGAATGGATGATTTAGTACGTGCGTGACTGACTCTACAAGTGAGTGATTAAACGTATCTTACTGAATGCATGGGTTAGTGACTAAACTGTGTGAATGTCTGTATCCGTCTGTTGGTGTGTAAGTGGATGCATGGATTTGCGAATAGCTACATGAGTGTCTATATGGGTTATTGATTGGTTCTATGAGTATCTGTATGGGTGCCTGAGTGTTTGTGTGGATGGGGTGTGTGCGACTGTGCATAGATGTGTGAGTGGGTGATTCACTGGGTGGATGGTTTCAAGAGTGCATCTGTGATAGACTGTATGGGTGGGTAAGTGTGTGTAAGAGTGTGTTAGTGAGTGAATGTATGTCCCAGTGGTACATGTGTGAGTAACTACATATGTGAAAGGCAGTATATATGTGTATTGGAGTATATAAATAGCTATAAGCGAGAGTGAGTGATTGTGATAGTGGCTGTATGGATGAGTGTGTGCTTGTATCAGTGATTGTATAAGAGCGTAACAATGTGCTAGTATTTGTATGATTAAGTGAGCTGGTGTGTGTATAACTGTATAGGTGAGTAAATGGCAGTGTGTTTAATTATTTGCATGACTGACTAGGTGTGTGAGTACCTCTATGGATGAGTGGCGGTGTTTGAGTGTCTATATAGGAGTAAGAGTGCATATGATAGTCCTGTACTGAGTGACCATAAGTATGAGTGACTGTACGGGTGAGTGAGTGGATGTGTGTGTGTAGACCTAAGAATCAGTGAGTGGGTATGTAGTTATTGGTGTTGGAGTGTCTATGGTTTTGCGAATGGCACTCTGTAATTTAGATTGGGTGTATCAAAGGTTATATTAGGGTGTGAGGAGCTGCATCAGATTATCACGTGGATGATGTCATCAGTGATGTCATTTGAGATGTCATCAGTGATGTCATCAGTGATGTCACTGACCATGTCATGAGTGATGTAATATGTGATGTCATCAGCAGTGCATTGCGGGGGCGCGAGTTATAGTTAGCTGAACTAACTATAACGGGGGAATTTCACGGGTTTTGTACGAGTGCAATGTCCAACTAACTATAACTGTCCCTAAAACCTATGGTTTTTTCAGTGAATTTCAAAGGTTTTTTAAATGCTAATTTCTAACTATAACGTGTCTGAAACCTATGGTTTTTTCAGTGAATTTCAAAGGTTTTTAAAATGCTAATTTGTAACTATAACGTGCCTGAAACCTACGGTTTTTTCAGTGAATTTCAAAGGTTTTTTAAATGACAATTTTTAAATGTATTAATTTTTATATTAATTTTTTTCATACTGATTTACTACATTTTTAGAAACAATTTCTTTTACATATTTTATTTTTTAAATTACATTGTAATTACATTATACATTACATTACAAAAATACTTTCTCAGAATGAATTACTTTAGTTTAAATACTTTGCACATAGGCAATAGACTTTTAAGTACAGTAGTTACAGTTGTTAGAATGGGCAACACATTTTCAAACACAATGCAACATTCAGCTCAATGTGAATTTCTAGTTAAATGCAATTAGTTACTTTATGGATTACTTTTCTAACCACAGGACTGGATCCTAGATTCAGTCCTGGTACATCTCCTGTAAACAGTTGAGTAAAAGCGTTTTGGTTACAGTCGTGATTTTTAAGGAATATTATTGTATTTTAAAAGTTGACACTTAGAAACTTTTCTCATAGAATCACCAATGTTATCCTATGGAAGGAAATTCACTTAGCAGGTAAAAACTGTTATCGTTACTTTTTCTTACTCAGTGTTGGATCCTGGATCCAGCACTGGTGCATCTCCTGTAAACAGTTGAAAGAATGCGTTTAAGTCATACAGGCGATTTTTAAGGAATATTTGTAGTTTGTGAAAATCGACACTTTGAAACTTTTCTGCTGAAAACCAGACAATGGATTCCTATGGAAGAAAATATAAGTTACTGGTAAGTACGGTTAAAATTACTTTTCAGGACCAGTACTGGGCTGAAAGATACAGCACTGAGGTCTCTCCTTATAACAGGTGAGTAAATCGGAATTCGTATTTCGGCTGATTTTAGAGGAATATTTGTATGTTTCAAAAATCAACACTTAGAAACTTTTTCAGCAAAAAGCAGGCAATGATATCCTATGGAAGGAAATTCAAGTTACTGGTAAGTACGGTTAAAATTACTTTTGAGGATCAGTACTGGGCTGAAAGATGCAGCACTGAGGTCTCTCCTGATAACAGATGAGTAAATCGGAATTCGTATTTCGGCTGATTTTAGATGAATATTTTAAAGTTCCAAAACTCCACACTTAGAAGAATTTCCAAGTGAAACCAGTCAATGTTAGCCTATGGAAGGAAATTCAAGTTACCGGTAAGTACGGTTAAAATTACTTTTCAGGACCAGTACTGGGCTGAAAGATACAGCACTGAGGTCTCTCCTGATAACAGGTGAGTAAATCAGAATTCGTATTTCGGCTGATTTTAGATGAATATTTTAAAGTTCCAAAACTCCACACTTAGAAGAATTTCCAAGTGAAACCAGTCAATGTTAGCCTATGAAGGAAATTCAAGTTACCGGTAAGTACGGTTAAAATTACTTTTGAGGATCAGTACTGGGCTGAAAGATGCAGCACTGAGGTCTCTCCTGATAACAGGTGAGTAAATCGGAATTCGTATTTCGGCTGATTTTAGAGGAATATTTTAAAGTTCCAAAACTCCACACTTAGAAGAATTTCCAAGTGAAACCAGTCAATGTTAGCCTATGGAAGGAAAATCAAGTTACTGGTAAGTACGGTTAAAATTACTTTTCAGGACCAGTACTGGGCTGAAAGATGCAGCACTGAGGTCTCTCCTGATAACAGGTGAGTAAATCAGAATTCGGATTTCGGCTGATTTTAGAGGAATATTTGTATGTTTCAAAAATCAACACTTAGAAACTTTTTCAGCAAAAAGCAGGCTATGATATCCTATGGAAGAAAATTCAAGTTACTGGTAAGTACGGTTAAAATTACTTTTGAGGATCAGTACTGGGCTGAAAGATGCAGCACTGAGGTCTCTCCTGATAACAGGTGAGTAAATCGGAATTCGTATTTCGGCTGATTTTAGAGGAATATTTTAAAGTTCCAAAACTCCACACTTAGAAGAATTTCCAAGTGAAACCAGTCAATGTTACCCTATGAAGGAAATTCAAGTTACCGGTAAGTACGGTTAAAATTACTTTTCAGGACCAGTACTGGGCTGAAAGATGCAGCACTGAGGTCTCTCCTGATAACAGGTGAGTAAATCGGAATTCGTATTTCGGCTGATTTTAGAGGAATATTTTAAAGTTCCAAAACTCCACACTTAGAAGAATTTCCAAGTGAAACCAGTCAATGTTAGCCTATGGAAGGAAATTCAAGTTACTGGTAAGTACGGTTAAAATTACTTTTCAAGATTAGTACTGGGCTGAAAGATGCAGCACTGAGGTCTCTCCTGATAACAGGTGAGTAAATCAGAATTCGTATTTCGGCTGATTTTAGAGGAATATTTGCACAATGGTGAAGGGAGGGGCGGGGCCTGAGGTGACATCTGTGCAAACGCGCCCCGTGGCGCGTTTTAAGTTGGGGGATTAAGTCCCCTTGAATCATGAGGGTCCCTACGGGCCAACTAGCCCACCAGGAACCTCCAGTATGCGCCAGGGGCTGCGTTGCAGAGACATGTACAGAGGCCACACCCCTTTTACACCTCTCTGCAACGCAGCTCTGTGGCGCTTTCTGGACGTACCTGTTGGGCTAGTTGGCCCCCAGGGACCCTCAGGATTGAAGAGGATTTAATTCCCCATCTTAAAACGCGCCATGGGGCCTGTTTGCACACATGTCACCTGAAGCCCCGCCCCCTCCCTTCACCACTGTGCAAACGCGCCCCGTGGCGCGTTTTAAGTCGGGGATTAACTCCCCTTGAATCCTGAGGGTCCTTGGGGTGCAACTAGCCCACCATATACCTCCAAAAGCGCCATAGAGCTGCGTTGCAGAGAGGTGTAAAAGGGGCGTGGCCTCTGTACACCTCTCTGCAAGGCAGCCCCTGGCGCATACTGGAGGTTCCTGGTGGGCTAGTTGGTCCCCAGGGACCCCAGTATTCAAGGGAGTCGTCCTCCTCTGCAAACGCGCCAGGGCGCGTTTGCAGAGTGGTGAAGGAAGGGGCGGGGCCTACAAGCCCGATCGTTTTTTTTTTGTTTTGTTTTTCCCTCTGAAGGGGGCTGTGTGGCCCCCCTTCCTTTTTCCTATTTTTAGGCCCTGGGGACCCCATCCCCCAGGGCCTTACCTCTTTTTAAAATTAAAATTAAAAAAAAAAAACGGGAAGGGGGCCGCGTGGCCCCCTTCCCTGGGCCTGTATTGGCCCCGGGGACCCCATCCCCCGGGGCATGGCCTCTTTTTTTATTTGGAGGGGCTGCGTGGACCCCTCCTCAGGCCATTTAAGGCCCCGGGGACCCCATCCCCGGGGCCGGCCTTGCACCTTTTTTTTTTTTTTAAATTTTTGTTACTTTGGGGAGGGGGCTGCGTAGCCCCCTCCGTGGCCTCTTATGGCCCCGGGGACCCCATCCCCCGGGGCCTGGCCTCTCGTTGGGGACTGTGGGGGGTCCCCAAAGCCCCCACAGTCCCGCCGGCTCCCCGTGTCCTACGGGAGCGGCGTGCTTTTACACGCATGGGGAGCAGCTAACATGCTGCTCCCCATGTGTAAAGCAATCGGCTTGGATATTGGAAGAGAGAGCAGATTTCCTGCTCTCTCTTCCAATATCCAAAGCAAGTTTGCAATGACAGGACGGGAGCCGCGAGGCTCCGTCCTGTCATTGCAAACAGCAGTGTCCCGGGGTAGGCACCCCGGGACACTGCAGGAGCCGGCCCTGGGGGGTGGCGGTCCCCAGGGCCACCACAGGCTCCAGGAGGGGGCCACGCGGCCCCCTCCTTACATTTTGAAAGCCCCTGGGAGGTGGTGGTCCCGGGGCTCTGGGGGTCCAAAACGGACCCCCATTTTAATTTTTCTTAGTGCCCCGGGAGGTGGTGGTCCCCGGGGCGTGTGGGGGTGCTGGAGCCCCCACACAGGTTTTTTTAAATAAAAAAGAAGCCCCGGGGAGGTGGCGGTCCCCGGGGCTGCGGGAGGCTCAGAGCCCTCCCGCACCATTATACATAAGCCCTGGGGGTGGTGGTCCTCGGGGCTTGGGGGCCCTTAGAGGCCCCCACACATAAAATTAACCCTCCCCCAGCATGCCCCCGGGACTTGGCCCACCCGGGGCCAATTAACATCAAGCGCGGGAGACCGCGCTCGATTTGTTTCGTCCAGGATTCGCGCTCCTGAGCGCATCCTGCCGATTTAAAAAAAAAAAAAAATAAAGTTTTTGCCCAGGGGTCCTTGTGGGACCCCCTGAGCAGACCTAGGGGGTCAGGGTGTTTCTACCCTGCTCCCTTTGTGCGCTTTGCGCACTTAGCTTCTGTCCCTCGGTTCCTACCGAGGGACAAAATGGCTGCCAACACTTCCTGATTTGGAGTGTTGACAGCCAATTAACATAAAGCTCGTGCTCGGGAGGATCCGCGGCCCTAGATATCACTATCTTTTTACTTTGATTTTCTCAGCAACTACTGAACGGATTTACACCATTTAACAAAAAGGTTCTTTCTGAAACAAGAACTACCTCTTTGCCAAATTTGGTGTAATTCCGTTCAGCAGTTCGGGCTGTAGCCGTGTCTAAAGTTTCCTATGGAAAATTGCATGGGGAAAACGCGTTTTGGGACCCCTTTTTCTCGGCCCCCGCTAGCGAATCCCCCCGAGACTTTCAGGGTAGGAGCGGACCGGAGCGGGCTATAAAGTTTGAAAATTTTGCGAAGATACGTCAACCTGCAAGAGAGTTATTTCAAATAGAATGCATGGATTTCCTATGGATAATAGGTTGTAACTATAACTATCTACTGGCGACCGCCAGTAGATAATATATATATATATATATATATATATATATATATATATATATATATATATATATATATATATATATCTACTAGGCGGTCGCCAGTAGATAGTTATAGTTAGGACCTATTTTCCATAGGAAATTCACAACATTCTATTTCCAATAACTTTGGCGCCGGTTGACGAATCTTCGCGAAATTTTCAAAACTTGTGGGGCGCTCCGGTCCGCTCCTATCCTGAAAGGTTCGGGGTGATTTGACAAGCGGGGGCCGAGAAAAAAGGGGGGTCCCAAAACGTGTTTTCCCCATTCATTTTTCCTT
Source organism: Calotriton arnoldi (assembly GCA_963921515.1). Classification (NCBI taxonomy): domain Eukaryota; kingdom Metazoa; phylum Chordata; class Amphibia; order Caudata; family Salamandridae; genus Calotriton; species Calotriton arnoldi. Next base: position 4,984 of record CAWUFW010027120.1, on the reverse strand, counting down.
AGGAACCTTTAGTCGCAGCTACAGCCCGAACTGCTGAACGGAATTACACCAAATTTGGCAAAGAGGTAGCCCTTGGTTCAGTGTCGTGCCTTTTGCTTAAATGGTGTAAATCCGTTCAGTAGTTCCTGAGAAAATCAAAAGTAAAGTCACATATATATCTATGGGCGAGTAGGGTCCGCGTATCCTGAGCGCACCCTGCGCGCACCGTCCCGATCACAAGCTGCATGCTAATTGGCTGTCAAGTGGCTGTCAACACTCCAAATCAGGAAGTGTTGGCAGCCATTTTGTCCCTCGGTAGGACCGAGGGACAGAAACAAGTGCGCAAAGCGCAAAAAGGGGGCAGAGTAGAAACACCCTGAGCCCCTAGGTCTGCTCAGGGGGTCCCACAAGGACCCCCTGGGCAGAAAAAAGCATTTTTTTTTTTAAACGGCGGGATGCGCTTAGGGTGCGTGGATCCCGCCGATTAAAAAAAAGCACAAGAAATTATCTTTTTTATATATCAATTTTTAGCATAGTATGTTGTATAGCACTTTTTTGCACAAGCACTTTAACTCGATATGACTTAGAAGAATGGAGCAAAGCCCATTTGGGCATGAGGCTTAGGCACTAGCACTTTATTTAATGTAATTGATCTCAACAGTGTTATGTTATTTGGTTATGTCAATAGGTGATACCATTAACACATTGGGCATGGATTTTAGGGTTTCAGCGTATGATTTTGTGGTCCCATTTTTCATAAGAAAGCAGAAATTTATTATTGTGGGATTTTTTTATAATTATATTATACATAATTATTTAATATGCTTTTTTAAATATGCACAGTGTCTTAATTGATTTTAGAATATACACCCACTTGGGTTTTATTCTTTTAACACTGCTAATATTTATATTTGTAACATAATGCATTGAAAGCTTTATCCAATATAATTTTACCGCTTTTTAGATATTATGACATCGCAAGGGATCAATACATGTTCATGACATCAATGATAATTGCAATTTTACGCGTTGGATTCAAACCCTTTATTTTGCTCACCTTTTAAATGAACTGTTGGGTCTTAAACTTATTTATTCATGAATTAAATGAATGCTGCTATATTATCCGTGCCAATTGAAATGAACAATCAAGTATGTTTTCTATCTCTATGAGAGAGTGCTTTTTTTTTTAATATCACGTGTTCATGCATTGTCACTTTAAAAATGTGGTTTTCCTCATTCACGTTATGTGATCAAGGCCTCTGGAAGGCCGAAACGCGTTATGGCGGCAGTGCAAGGGTGAAAAATAAAATAAAGAATATTTGCACTGACATCTGGGTCTGTGTTCGTCTGTTCCCTGGAATGTGGAAGCTGGTGATGGAGTTTGCAGCATTTATACTACCGAGATTGCTTCCTCGGTATTTCACAGACCCCTCCTTCAATTTGGGCCGGACGGCAGGAAGCAGCTTTGCGGTTTACCGGAAAAGACTTTCAGTCCTGTAAGGACCAGCCGTGGCAGCCCCCGGACTACGTGTTATTCCTCCACTCCCTAGACGAGAGTGACGGAGCCCGAGTCGGAGGACCCGAGAGATGCCAGAGAACTCGCTGAGGTAAAGGGGGAGCATCGTATGGTCGGGTGAAGGAGTGTGCGTGAGCCAAGCCTAGATATTTCATCTGGGGCCAGGCTCTCATTGTGACATTAACCCGTAATCTAGCACAATGGCCGCTGACGTGTTGAGGAGCCGTGAGGAGGCGGCTAATGAACTGTTCGAAGACTCACCGGCTGGTGAGCTTCCTTCTTCAATGCAAGCAACAGTAACAGCGACTGGGAATCCCTCAGTAAGGGATCTATTCAAGAAACTAGAGAAACTTATGCGTGCCGAACAGGCTAAATGGTGGGAGCACCGATCTTTGTCTAGGTATTTAGAAGTGGGGCGAATACCTAGAGGTCTGCGCATAATGCTCGCGCCGAGTTACGAGCATCCGGACCCCAACATGCTTAACGAGTGGGCGGAGAGCAGTCTGGATTCATCGTGTCGACTAGTTGTAATCCTGGTCAAATATGCGGAGAGCGACCGTGCAGCTTTGCAAATTAAAATTGATTAAATAAATGCTGAAATCAATAACATGGAACCGTCTGATAATTTGAAAAAATATCGAGAGGAAATGCTTAATCGCTTAAGGAAAGAGGAAGAAATAATCAAAAAGCGTAAAGCATTCAAATTTCAAAGAGATAAGTTAGATTATCAAAATGGACAGATATTTACATTTGCCAAGAAATTTGACACACTCAGATCTTCGAATCAACAACCGACGGCCCTTTCCCAACCAAGTTCAAGCACTGCTCTGCAATCGTCGACTTCATTGTCCGATCTCAGCTCTGCACCAGACAGCGAGTCAGAAAATGAGCAAACTCGCTTAGCATCTAGGTTGGGGTTTCCAAGGCCCTCCCTGGCACAGGAAGTAGATTATTTGCGCCAGGACCGGCGTTCAACTCTAAGGCCACGTTTGGGGAACACAACCAAAACCAACGAGCAAACACGAAACACCGCAAAAGACGACTCTGCAACAAACAGCGACAAGCCAAGCAACAGAAAGCCGACATACACAAGGAACAAACGATGGAATCGCAAATAGATAAATCGACAGGACTATCAAGTGACTCTCAAGTTGTAATCAATCTCACATCTACACCGTTAAGTATGGCTGAAGTAAGAATTTTATCATTAGGTTTGACCTACAGCCCAGCCTGTGACTTTGATTATGCCCAGACACGGATTGATATTCACAAATACACTCGCAAATTGAAACTACGCAAGTATCATGCACTTAACAAAAATCAACGTGGCACACTACCTCAAGTGGCACCACTAGCAACATCTGATTTGACTGCAAGTGATTTGGAAATTTTTCAAAATATGCAACAACTGGCAGCAGAAAGTTCCAGTAATATTGGGATTGAAGCAATCACCTTGAACATGGCTGGCAACACGCACTTTAAGCCCAAATCCATTTTTACCCCGATCATGCTTCATGATAATATCGACACATTTAATGAACTGGTTACAACTGAATTAAAACGACTATATGTGTCTACAGGTCACTCCCAGCACAGATACACACAACAAAATAACTGTTATTTCCAACTTGTCAGGAAACTTCAAACTAATGGTAACATTATTGTACGCCAGGCTGACAAGGGGGGTAATGTGGTGCTTTGGTCTAGAGAATTGTACTTAGAGGAGGCACTTAAACAGCTAAATGATCGTAGTTGTTATAGGAGAAGTGATATTGGGAAGGTAAAACAGACGTGGTGTGATTTTTATTTAAAACTGACTGCTTGGAGAAGTGTGGGTCTTATTAGCATTGATGAACTGAAATATCTTAAAAATGACCATCCAGTTATTCCGGTTATGTATCTTATTCCTAAGGTGCATAAGGATATTGAAAGACCCCCAGGTAGACCCATTATTTCAGCTCGGAACAGCATTACGGAAAATACCTCTCGTTATGTAGACTTTTTTTTACAGGAGCATGTAAAGCAGCTCCCGTCTTATATTCAAGACACAGGTGATTTTTTAAATCAAATCAAAGGTAGCAAATGGGACCCTGAATATCTACTGATTACTCTTGATGTTACTAGCCTTTCAACCAGTATTCATCATCATGACGGTGTCAAGGCTGTTGGGCACTACCTAGGAACTAAATCGATTCATATGTGTAACCATAATAAGATGCTATTGACAATGATAAGTACCTGTTTGGAAAATAATTTCTTCCTGTTTCAGAACCAGGTGTTCCAGCAGATTAGAGGTGTTGCGATGGGGGCCTGCTTCTCCCCTAGTTATGCCTGTTTACATATGGGACTGTGGGAGGAGCAGGTCCTCAGAGCAGCTTTCTCTGAAACATTAAAGACACATGTGATTTGTTGGTATCGCTTTATTGATGATCCCTTCTTGATTTGGAAGGGTTCAGAATTACAAGCCACAAAATTTATAGAGGAGATTAATGTCAACTCTTTGAATTTGGAATTTACAGCCAGTATGAGCAAGGAAATTGTTTCATTCCTAGATGTAGAGATTTATATTTGTGAAGGCCAGTTGGAAACCAAGCTCCATAGGAAACCTACAGCTGGGAACTCAGTACTTCACGCGACAAGTCATCATCCGGGTCACCTGATCCGCAGCATTCCCTATGGAGAAATGCTGCGTATCAGGCGCATCTGAAGTAGACAAGAGGATTGCACCATGGCTCAGAGTGAAAGTAAAAAAAGATTCTTAGACAGGGGATACTCGGGAAGTGATATTGACCGGGCAATCCAAAGAGCCAATCTGGTATCGAGGTCTGATGCTCTACTGAGTACCCGTGGTGTCATATCCCAGGTTATAGACCCGCCTGTAGAACCTACGAGATTGGTTCTGACATACAATCAGCAACATCGTACTATATGCAAAATCATCAAACATAATTGGAACCTTATACGTAATGATTCTGTTATTGGGGAGTTGGCTACTTCGGCCCCAAATATAACGTTTAGAAGAGCACGTTCCATGTGTAGTGACTTAGTCAAAAGCAGCCCTGAGATATTGGTGACTAAAACTTGGTTAAACTCCAGGAAGGGTTTTTATCGCTGTACTAATTGCAAAGCCTGCAAACATGGTGTAAGTACATCATCATACAGAACCCCCTTCCACTCTACTCCGAAACTGATTACTAAGTTGCTCACATGCAAAACGGAATTTGCTGTTTATGTGCTGGAGTGTCCGTGTGGCCTGCAATATGTGGGCAGTACCAAGTTGCAGGTGCACAAGAGGATACTCCAGCACATTAGAGCCATTGTTAACAGCGATCCAGCATATCCAGTTGCCAGACATTTTAATGAATGTCATGGTAATGCAGTTGAGCAGCTCAAATATTTTGTGGTGGACTCTGTATTGCCGCTTAGACGAGGTGGCAACCGCGAAGCGATGTTACGCAAACTTGAAACCGGATTCATTCTTGAATTAGA
>CAWUFW010027119.1:0-28800 GCA_963921515.1 Calotriton arnoldi | reverse complement strand
GTCTCTTCCTTGTAGAGCATCCCGCAGTTAAGCCTAGAGTTAGAGCAGCTGGCCCAAGCTCGGATGATGGCGGATTTCTTCAGAACGACAAGATCCAGCACAGCATGGCTCCCCGCACTTGTGCATCCTTACCTTCACCACTTGGCGCCGCCTCAGCTATTGCCGGCGTTTTCGATCCGCTGCTTTCAATATCCTCCTTAACCTCCCGGTCCACATTCTTAACAATGACCCCCCCCCCCCCACCAATGCCACCAAAACACCCGCGGGGGCACTGCCAGGGATTCGCAAGAACCATGCGGGCACTCCTGAGATCGCGTCCTCGATCCTTCGCTTCCAGGGCGTGACCGAGTAAGTGCACTAACGGGTGCATCTGCCGTCATCTCCTCTCAGCCCTGGAGGGACAAAATCAATCAGTATTGTACTGATAGACTGAAAGTACAGCAAACGTTGGATGCTCACACTGCAGTTTTAGGATAGTCACCTGACTTAAAAGCTGACTTGTTCCAAAAAAAACGATTATACATTGTGGTCTTACTAACTAGATCCTTAATACTGAAAAGGTGGCGGTCTGATGAAATTCCGACTTTTCAAAATCTACAGTGTAAACTTGATAGGATTAAGGAGTTGGAAAAAAGATATGCATTAAGATCTGGATCATATAGGAAATTTTTGAAATGATGGGAAACTTTGGGTTAAGAGGTTTTTCTTTATATGAAATCATAAATATGAATTATATTAGATTAGGTTTTTCCTAAATGTATTTAGTTGATTGTGTATAAGAATCATGTGTTAGAAATACTATATATTATTAGAAAAGAAGGTAATTATATATTTAAACGTGATCCAGTTTTTTGTGATGTTTTTATGCTTTTATGTAAGTTTGTATTTATGGATTATGGAAATGATGAACTATTCCAATAAAAAAAAAGAACTACAACTTTGCATGAAAGTACACAACTTATGGAATGCTTATGACATGCATCATTTAGTGGCTAACAAGTGAAGAAGACAGTTAGCAGTTTGCTGTTCTCCTGGTCTCTGAGGTATCATGGATAGCATACAAAAGAAAGTAAATATGGCATTGTGAGCTAGGTCTGCCTTCTTGATTTCCTATCTCTGATCCCACCTTCTATCCCTCAACACAAAGAAGAAGCTGCTGGGGTCTCTAGTTGGAACTAGGGATAAAAAATCGCAATACTTTCACCGAGGAGCCTGCAAACTGAAGCATCAGGGAAGAAATTAAAGACAGGCCATAAGAGAGCTCCTGTAGCTCAAGAAGAAGATAAGGTAGGATCAGCGTTTCTTCAACAAGGCCTGTACGTTGCCTTCAACCAAGAAATATGAGGTGGAAAGTAGAGCCCCAGCACCATGTGGAGGGAAACAGCGTTTACAACGCGGGCTAAGCCATGCATGCCGTTTCCCTGCAAGCGCAACCATGCTTGCCATAACAACGCATATGCATGGTTGAGGTATACACGTGGTCTAGATGCTGGAATGGGTGGGCCTAGGAACATGAAGGATCGGGAGAGGACGCAGTGAGGTAAGTGGGGCTGGGGCCGGGTTATGGGGTGGGGTCGTTTTTTGGGGTTTGGGGTAGGTTTTAGGGCTGGGGATCAGGTTGTTTTCAGGGCTCGGGGTGTCGGGGAAGTTTGTAGGGCTCAGTGGGGTTGGGGTAGTTATTAGGGCTCAGGGAGTCAGGATAGTTTTAGTGCTTGGGGTGTCGGGGTAGTTTTAGGGCTCAGGAAGGGTTTGGTTCGTTTTTAGGGCTCGGGCGGGTAGTTTTACAGCTTGGGGGTGTTGTACTTTTTAGGGTTCAGGGGTCGAAGTATGTTTGAGGGCTCGGGGTCAGATGCGTTTTTATGTCTCAGGGGAGCCGGGGTAGTTTTTAGGGCTCAGGGTGAGTCAGGGTAGTTTTTAGGGATCGGGGGGGGGGGCTCAGGTGTAAAGTTTACTACAAATATCCCTTTACCAGTCATGCCTTTATCACGAAATTGCATGGTAAAGGCATGCATGGTAAAGGAATGCGTTGTTCAGACTCATTTGTGGTTAGGGCAGCGTTGTAAAGGCACACGTGGTTTAGCCATGCGTGCCTCTATCATACAACGCCATGTGGATCTCCTGTACTGGTCCTGGTTGCTAAAAGTAGGAAGCTGGAATTAAACGTCAAACTTACACAGGTGGAGGCTTTTTTCATCAGACAAAACTCCTCAATGGGAGTCAGCAGTGGGCAGCTGGGATGTACACCTACAAGCTGAAGCTGCACTGCTGCACTGAGCCTTTAATGGTAAATCCATACCTTGGGACATGCCACTGGACATTCGAGGCTAAACCTGCACAAGACAAGATCTCTGCATAGGGAGAAAAGACAGGGCATTTCAAGCACCTACACATGTACCGTGAGGCAGCATTGGGTATTTGAAGACATACTGCACAGGGGGAACTGCACTGAGCATCTGAGGCTAATCTTCCATCAGAAACTTTGAGGCTAAGACTGTACTGGATAGTAATGGCTATATAAGAACATTCAAAAACACAAATGAGGATGGGCATGAGGGACAATGTGTATGTGCTTATGGCGCTGAACGTGACCTACATGGCTACACCTCAATATACATGACCTTACACGAATATATGGCTATGCATTGGCAACTGATTGTTGTGTCCAAGCATGTGTTGCTGATGCCAGGGCACCTGAAAACTGCAAAAGTATTTACATCTCACCCTGGCCATTCAGAGTTGTTTTAGACTTTTTTATGCTGTATTTGGGCATTTAGGGGCACATCCTCCTCTGAAAGTGTGACGTGGAATTGGAGGCTGAAACTCTACACTGAATCTGCGACTTTGCTTTTGTATTCATGACTTAGCACATGAGAGTTATGCCTGTTAGTGAGGGGATATCGGTGGGCAATTAGACTGCCATATTATCGGCTTATTGTTTATAAATATTGATGAGGAGTTATGAAACAGTTACGTAAAGATAGAGATCTGAGAAGAAACTGAGTACCATTAAATTACACATAAAGTTGATTTTCAATCTTGCAAGTTTGGAAATTACTGTGAGTTTAATTATATGGAATGCACTGACGTGAAGTTTAAGGAAAATTTAACTGGAAAATGATACAGGAGGACACATTTAATAAATTCAACCATGGGGCCTTGAGGAAGCAGGATTCCTTATACACAAAACACATGTTGAATATATCACGGCTGCAATTTTTGTGAAAATGGAAGACATGAGTTGTCCAATAAGACTGTTTTCATATAGTTATTGACAGTTTTAAAAGTGAGTGTAGAAAGCGGTACTGATGTTATCCAATCTAAAAAGATATATGTCAGATAACAACTGCATTTGTTCCACATGAAAAATATTTCCTATCTAATCATGAGGCTACATGTTTATATCGTTAAGCTTTATTAAAGATTAGCATGATTTCATGTTTTGTCCATTGGGTATCTTAATTGTTTATAGAACTTTTATAGTTCCAGTAATCGGATGGTCCCCACTAAAAAAATTACTCTACAGTAGATTACATTTATTTTATGTTGACATTGGCTGAGTTACCATCCAGTGTTGTTAAGCTGTAGCAGGGCCACTAGAAAACGTTCTTTGTCTTTTTCCTTTTATTCTCAACTGATAACTGAAGCTATGGATGGCCAGCAGACACTGTGTCTGAAGATGGTCTCCGTGGACATTCACCTAGGGATAGGCTGGCCACAATTGGGCATTTGAACCTTTTTTAGGCATACTATGGCTGTACCCCAGTAGGTGAATTCCACGTTCCTGGTGTTCCCTGGAGGTGTCGCAGTTCGTATATTTTCTGCTTGAGTAAATGTTTTGTTAGTTTATCAATCTTTCAGTTTTCCTTCACTTCAGTGGAAGCTTTTGCTCTATTCTTCCTCTCTAGATTATCTTCTTTCTCCTCTCTTTTCCTTCTGTTTATCTATGTAAGCGACTGCTTCATAAATGTTTTTACTTTGATGTCTGGTGCAAAAGGTACATTTTGGCAGAAGCATTTTCAATAAAGAGTAAAATTAATGTGTTACTGCCTCAGATGTCTTCAAGGCTAAGGATCACATAACACCACTGTGTTGACAAAGTGGGAGGAGGATGGTGATGGTGAGGGAGTTTAAGAAGCATGGGATGACTCTCTTGATATCCCTGGCCTTTTGATTAATCTAAAGTCATGCACAAACATCAACACATTCTAAAACAATTCTGTTTAAAGCAGTTTAAACAAAACAAGTATTTAATGCAAACATTAAGAACGTGTGTACATTTCTAAATCATTTTGTCCTAGAGAAACCTGTCAGTTGAAATATTTTGCAAGCATGGTCACAAAACATTAGCAGTCAAGATCAACAGAGTTGAAGGAACTCACTAATCATAAATACCATTAAGCTTGATTCTGAATATCATACAATTTTTCTAAAGACTTATATCCTCTAGCTGCAGAATTCAATCAATAAAGTGGAACAAATCAGGAAGTGGACAACATAGTACTACTCCCACTTTAAGGACCATATTTATGAGCAATATCTGTGCTCACAGCTAATTATGGCCCTTTACTGTTTTTGTTTTGATTGTATCATCAATGAGCACATTAGTGAATGTCCTGAGCCCTTTCTCTAAATGAAATAAATGTTTCTAAAAGCAGAAAAATACTTCAGTATCCGAGAGCATCTGTGAAGAAGACAAAACCTAAGCCAGCAAAGCCTTCTTTGTGAATGTACACCTTCCATGATTGAGCCACTTTCTAATGGTCGACAATTGGCGATGGTACCCAAATTACTAGATATTGCTCATGTCAGCTCACTTACAGAACATCCTCTATGATCTTCCTTACCTGCATCCCATCTTAGGGGTGTATGGTGGGGTGGGGTTCACCAGAGACCTGGAGGTAGAAATCTTTGGGTAGTCATGATTTAATGGTACAAGTGCTTCTGTTTAACCATAATACATCAAGACAGTATTGAAATCCAAATGATAGCAATAAGCGTGCTGCATGCATTATCTGTTTTGGGCGATCAACATCTTCACTGTTATGACTCTTACATCAATAATGGACAAGAGACACTGAAGTTGAATCATGCACACAGTCACTAAAGCTGCTGTGAGAGGCCTCCGAGAGCTTGTTCGAGTCTCCCTAATTGTGAAAGACTTTTACAACAAAAGGGGAATTTAATTTCACCTGAAAAGTAAATCAAACCTCAATGGCTTGCATCACATTTCCAAAAGGGAAATGTGTTTTTATAAGCCCCCCATCTCTTTGGAATGCTGATTTGAACGATTATGAGAACACCAAGAGAGCAAGAAATATGTAGAAGCTGATAAAACAAGAAATTTGAAGCCATAAATATAGTTGCTGTATTTTAACCCCATGCCCTGTTAAACAGTTTAAAAAAAATATATTAACAATATATTATTGCAAACAAAATCAGCCAGGTGGTTTCACTTCATGACAGATTCATGGTCAGTCAATCACAGACGACAGTGGTAATTATTCTCAGATATGTTTGATCAAGACCAAGACGACAAATATATTTAGCTGCCCTCTCTCCTAATGTTTTGTGCACAGTGAATATTTTCTTAATTATAACTTTTCAGTCTATATGGATCCAAACTCAAAAACCTGAGATTTCTGCCCGGTCTCACTATGACTCACTTTCATATATCTTATAATTGAAGTTATTAACTTTCTTGTTGATTCATTTTGTAAAATTCATTTTTTAAATCTACTCTAGAGATTTGGGTTTGTTCTTTACTGTTAATAGTAAGGTACACTGACACCCTCTCGAGTAAGAGAAGAGTTAAATAAAAATTGCAAATGATCAAACAATGTGATAAGCCAGAATAAGCAATATCATTATAGTGTTCTAAAAATAGAAACTCAGAGTAGGTTATATAGCAGTAGCCTATCCACGAAAGAATAAACAACAGTACTTGATCAGCTTTACAGGAGTATGATAGTGGTGTCTGAACTTCAAATCAACTAACATATTACTACAAGGTATTATTTTACAACGGCATTTATCACAGATTAAAAGGAGACCACTCGTGCAAATATCACCCACAGGGTTTGGAGCGCTCTGACTGGGGCCAGAAGATCTCAGGGAGACATGGACCAGCTAGAAGATTTACTGCTGACAAGAGATCAAATGACCAAATAGATCTAGATCTTTCTACAAAGGCTATTTAATATCATGCAAGGCTTCAAGGCGCAAAAGGAATTAACTGTACTACCTTCATTCACAGGCCCTTCATCAAGCCATAAGTGGATGACCAGGCTCTCTGGGGTGGGGTCCTTGGTGAGGAAAGTTGTTTCCCCAGGCGCAGGAGTGATGGTGGGAGGCAATCGTCCTGTGCACATGAGCGACTGTGCAGGACATGGTCCAGACGCTGAGCAGGACATCAATGAAGAATTCATTAAAGGGGAGAAGTTGTTCTGTGGGGCTACCCTGGATGAAGCGCCTTTGTCAAGACTTTAGTCTTGACTGCCACCAAGGGCAGTGTAAGGTCCAGGACCTCAGCCCCCCTGATCTCCACCATGGCAATTTAAACTCCTTCCTCCATAGCCACAGTAGGAGGACAGACTAGGCCAGAGTCAGGGAGAAATGTCCAGATCACTAAAATCCGCCAGTTCCTCATACCAGCATTAGACTCTATCAGAGTCAGTATAATAAAGGCATCGGGAACAACGTCACTGGAATGGGCTCCGAGAAAGATCATAGACTTGCATCCGGACCCAATCCGGATCCAGAAACCGATCCAAAGGGCCAAACTGGTGCCAGAGCGGTGCAGACTAGTCAGTGTTGGGCGACAAGGAGCTTCACTGCATGCTCCCAGACTGCCTTAGGGTTCATCACTCGTAAGTCTCGGCAGGCCTTGGAGTCATGGCCCAGCTCCAGGCACCACAGGCAAACCAGGTGGAGGTCTGTCACAGACATTTGCATGTGACAGGATCCACAGGGTTTAAACCCCACAGGCCTTTTAGGGGACATCCCTAATGCACACTGGGAGTGAATCTCAAAAAGAATTTTGACAATAGTTTGAAAAAGGTAGTCCAAAAAAAGACCGAGGTAGCTCTCTCCAGGTCTGTACTGATGGCACTGAAAGAAAAGAACTGATGCCAGCATGCTGGGGTGGCACCAATATAGGCACCTTGCACGTCAGTTCCGAGGTGGACGGCGACACTGACCCAATCAATGCCACCTACCGGCACCCAGAGATAATGCTCAACATTTCAGCGATGGGCCCTAGCGGGGACACAGATCCCAACATGGCGGGGGGCTCCCAACCAGTGACACATCCCAAGGACGCAGACCTGCACTCCCTACTGCTTACCATGCAGCAAAGCCTTACATCTATTGAGGCCAAAATGGACTCTATGAGTATGAGTATGGATTTAATTTCTCAACGCCTGGAGAAACATGATGGGCGTACCAGTGATACAGAGCAAAGAATATCGCATCTGGAAGACGCATCATCGGCTGGGGAGAGCAAATGCAAAATATGGAACGCCTCCTGAAAGTTGCTACTGCTAAAAATGAAGATTTAGAGGCGCGTTCGCACTGCAATAACATCCGAATCACAGGAATACCCAAGTCCACAGCCACTGAGCACATAGAAGACTAAGTGGAGCGAATGCTGGTGAATCTGTGTGGGTCCTCCTCTTTTTTCAAACTACTGGTGGTGGAAAGAGCGCATCGATCGCTGGCTGCCAGACCCCCTGCGGGTGCCACCCCCAGGCCCATCATTGCTCAACTCCTGAATTATAAAGATCGGGATGCCACCCTATGCCTGGCACTGGAAAAACGTGATCTAATCCATGAAAGAAACTCTGTCTCGATTTTCCTCGATTTTACTCTAGCTGTCCAGGAAGCATGCAAGAAATGTTTCGCTATGAAATGGAAGCTGCAACACGCCAACATCCCATATGCGATGCTATACACGGCCAGGCTTCGCATCACTCACCAGGAAAAGGAGCACTCCTTCCGTACCCCTCAGCAGGCCCAAGACCTCCTTAAGAAACTATCCTGCCACACCCCCTAATCAGGAGAACGTGATGGCAGATCCAGATCGACCTCCCCACTGTTGGAGAATGACTAAGTACAAATTACTGTTGCTTGCCCCGCCTCGGGGCTCTCTCCCTTTGCCATCCACCATCTCCCTGCTATCAGAGGGAGAAGAGCAACTGCCAACTCAAATCCCCTTAAGGATACCCTACTTGATTACTTTTGTATTCATTATCATTTATTGCTTGGCTATCCTTACTTTGTATAATTTTAAATCTCACTTGTTCGTCGTTGCGCCCTTCACCGTCGCTGTACATACTAACTCACATGCCACTTGCGCCGTCACAATCCTTCACGAGCACTTGTGCACAGTATCCAACAGGTTACATGTCATTCAATGTAACGCAGTGCAACTCTTCATTTGTTTGATCATATGAAACTGAATATGTCAAATGTGTAAATGCACTAATACAATTTGTTTTGCAAAGAACCTCGTCTCCCTGGTTTTCTCCCCTTCTTGATTTATCTCTCAAGCAATTAATTGTGCTAATTGTAATTGACCTCCTGTTGACACCCTTTTGAGACATTGTTGTACGTTACAGATGTTTTCCCTAGTCTCTTTAGGGTATATGGGCTACCTCCTGTAGTCTGATATTGTTAACTCAAATCACATGACAGATCTTTCCCAATTTCACCCTATTCTTAGCATTTCCTGAACCTTGCAGTTGCCTTTGCCGACACCGAATTTCAACTGGTCCCCGGGCACCCTCAACCACCTGAGGGGTTACGCCTAGCTCTCTGACGAATACCCCCTGCGGGAATTCCATAGATAATGCTGTTGTCCTCTTCACTCCTCTTCTTTTTGTTTTTACCTTTCCTAACACCCGCGATACCTATTCCCTCAGGCACCCTTTCTTCTTCCCTACTTGTCCTTTTGATTTACAATATCCCTCCTTTCTTTATGCCCCAATCTTTTTGGTGTACTATTGAAGCCCACATGGCTATGGGCGATACAGTTTACTGTTTATGGACAACCTCTCATCTTGCTATTGTTTATTTTGGGAACTATGGGTGGTAGGAATTTGCCTGTGTGTTTGGGCCATAGGTGTGGGTGGGGGTAGAGGGGACATTTTCTGTTTTCTAATGCAGTATTCAGTACACTATGTCTTACAGGCATGCAACAACGCGCTTATGTAATACCAGCAGTTAATGCACCCTCAGACATGTGCGCACACTTCACCGTCACTCCTGTTTAGCAAGGCACATGATCCACATACCACTGCAAGTTCAACATATAATCTGCTGACATGGAACGTGCATGGCCTACGAGACCCTCATAAGTGCAGACATACACTGGGTTACCTAGACCGACATAATGTCCATATAGCCATGCTGCAGAAAACCCATCTGGATCCTAAGACCTCACCCCCTTTTGCAGGGAAATGGGCTGCCCACCAATGCTTTGCATCATACTCCACATATGCCAGGGGTGTGGTCATTTTAATCAGATCCACTGTCCATTATCGGCCGTCTGGCTCCCTCCAAGACCCGGAAGGCCACTACTGTATAATGTGGGGGCACATAGCTGCATACTCAGTCACCTTAGTGAAATGTTACGGTCCCAACTCCGAAAATGCGACTTTCTTTGACAAACTCTGGGATGGGGACTAATGATAGACATAGGGTCCACTCATGTAATTTGGGAAGGCGATTTTAATGTTACTTTAAACCCGGGCATGGACCAATCTCACAGCTCCCCCGGACCACACAATAAGGTAGGAAAACACTTGGCAGGTATTATGGCTGATCACCAGTTATTTGATGCATGGGGAGCCTCTTTGGAACTGCCTGCACTCACGCCGCACTTTGTTTCTGGGGCTCTATCCCCCACCAGGCACGCCGCACTTTGTTCCGGGGACTGCATCCCCCACAAGGCTTTGCGCCAGGAGGCGCCATCGAGAGGCAGATGCGCCCGGAGGCGCATAAAAACAGCCCAGGGCTCCCGCAGTGCGGGAGCCCGTTTGGAACTGCCTGAACTCACGCCGCACTTTGTTTCTGGGGCTCTGCCCCCCACCAGGCACGCCACACTTTGTTCCGGGGACTGCACCCTCCACAAGGCTTTGCGCCAGGAGGCGCCATCGTGAGGCAGACGTGCCCGGAGGCGCATAAAAACAGACCAGGGCTCCCGCAGCATGAAGCCCGAGCCAAGGGCGGGCCCGTCTGCGCCCGTCCGCGTCCGGACGAGGCTGGGCCAGGTCTCTTGGTTGGCTGCCGCAGTTTGCCGCTCGGGTGGACAACAACGTGTGATTCCAGGTAAGAGGATGGGGAAATGTAAAACACCCATGCCTACCAGTAAGGATCGCCCGTTAACTACAAACATCACTAGTTTTCTGACTACCGCTATGGGGGCTATCACTAGCGAGATCAAGTCCGTGGAGGAGAGACTGGGGGCCACAAAACGGGCATTAGATAACAGTACATTGCCGGAACTGGCGTGCCCTACAGACAGTGACCAATTGAGGACCTCTGACTTAGATATGGGTGCCATGGCATTGAATGTTTTGGAAGCCCCTCTAAACACAATTAATACCAGTGTTAACCAGCAAGGCAGTTTTTTAGACAACTCACGCCCACCCCCACCCAAAAAGTCAAAGGCATGCAGTAAGTCTAAGAAAGATGCATTGCCACCGACAACTCGCAAGAAAACATTGGCACCTCCTGCAAGGAAGGGCGCAAGGGCCTTAGAATTGGATATTGATGCAGGATCAAAAGAAAACGAAGTCAAAGGGGACTCATCATAGCACACCCAACTTATTAGCTCGCTTGAAGTAGTAATGAAGTCACTCCTTGAACCGTTTCTAGGTATCCTGAATAGCATCGATATGTCACTAAAAATCTTGATTGGCTCAAGTTTATCAAGTTTATCTAGTCTAACTCCTGGGACAAACACTGTGCCTATCCCTAATTCTGACTTGCCGCTCACAGCACCTCCTTCCCTGGTCACGTCCCCAAGAGATCGCCCTGCCATTGACACTAACATTCTAACCGGTCCCTTCCAGCTTCAGAAAAACAATTCCCTTAATTTGGCTAGTGGTCAGCCAATTATTTCTGGGCTAAAAGAGACTGGAGTGCTCAATCCTGTTGATAATCGTCAAGACAAAGGTCATTTTACATCAAGGAAAAATCATGAAAGAATACTCCATCTTCCACCTGATACCACTCCATTTGTCATAGTACTTAAGAATGTGCCACCTCTACTACCTAGCAAGGAGGATGACCTGAATCAGTTAAAGAATAAAACGGTTCTTTGGCTTGCGAAAGCGGCGGACTGGCCCAAAAGTGATGATTTATTTCATCGCATAAATAACGTTGAACGGGTTGCATGGGTGGGCACACAATTAAAAATGGGGCCAGGTGACTGTATTGTTGTAAATTTTAAAAATAGGTCACTCGTCCATTGTCTTATGGATAAGCTTTCTTGGTGTAAGAATGCAAGTGGACCCATTGAGGCAGTGCCATTAGGGTACTTTTACAAGCCATATATATCCACAGGACATAGGCTTCCATCTTTAACTGGTAACATCACATACAACTATGCTATTCCAACCTTTAATCGTTTTTCTTCTTTAGATTATGTGGATTGACTACATCCTCTGGCGAATGGCTGTGTCAGACAAATTAAGCATGATCTAAAATATAGACCGCATGAAGGTTGTTCTGGTGGCCTGGAAAAATTAACATCTACTGTTATGTCACATGCTGTCAGCCCTCCCTCTCCTGAGTCATCAGAACTAGCTTTGACAGCATCCAATGTTATTTCACTGGGCGAGGGGGCCCAATCTTTGGTACCATTCAACATGGTAATGCTACCCCAAAATAATTGTGAGCCAATTGCCCACCCTATTGAGGAAGTGTCATGTAGCCATAATAGTACAGCTGTTTATGGTAGCCTTTTTTGGAATATCGCCGGCTTGTCCAACAAGTTAAAATCTGAACAATGGGTTGCTTTTATAAAAAGTTATAGTATTGTGTGTCTACAGGAAACCTGCATGAAAGAGCCTGCACACATTAAAGGCTATGTTTCCATACATACCCCAGCTAATGCAGCTTTAGGCGGTCATTCTAAGGGTGGATTATTAACTCTGGTATCAACAACATTGTCAGGCAGGGCAGGTAAGACTTCGCTTCACTCACCTCATTTTCAAATTATTAACATTCTTTTTAAAAAAACTGTGACTTTGATCCTTGTTAACTTTTATCATAATAATTTTAATATTAAGAACACTGCTATCGCCGAAGACCTAGAAAATTCCTTGTGCAGACACATACAGGAGATTAAAATGGACTTTATTTTTTTTTGGGGGGGGGCGATTTTAATTGTAAATTATGCCCCCTATCAAAACAGTCTGCATGTCATT
Source organism: Calotriton arnoldi (assembly GCA_963921515.1). NCBI lineage: Eukaryota > Metazoa > Chordata > Amphibia > Caudata > Salamandridae > Calotriton > Calotriton arnoldi. Next base: position 16,369 of record CAWUFW010027119.1, on the reverse strand, counting down.
TATTAGATGGGGCTAGGGATGGCGGCTGCCATTTTTATCATAGCCCTTGCAGGAATGTTTTTAACTCATTACTTTCTACATTTTCTCTTTTCCTTACGCTTGATCTTATCCAACAGGATGGTACAGAATTAGTCTCATATGTAGGCAGAGGCCAAGGGACTCTAATTGATTTTATTGCCCTTTCAGATTATTTTAAACCTCAATCTGTGACTTTCACCATACATAAGGTCTGTTTTTAGTGATCATTATCCGCTATCTCTTCAATTAGAGATTCAAGCTGTTGACCCCGCTATGCCTAACAAATCATGCCCAATAACTTATGTTAAAAATAAGGGGCTATTGCGGAAGTGGTCCACCATAAATCCTGATTCTGTTCTACAAAAGATCATGACAATCAATATGAATCAAGTTTTAGACTGTCTGAAAGATAGCATAAACCCCCCATCTATGCTCACATCCTTCGCGGCAATAACTGAGACCATCAATGCTGCCTTAATTAGTGATCAAAAATAAGACCTCAAAGGCAAAATAGGTGGTTTAATAGTGACTGTTCACATTCCCATAATAAACTACTTAAGGCATTGAAGAGAAAACCTCGAGACAAATTGGAAGTAAAACAGTCACAATTTGAGTATAAACAGGCATTAGGGAGACGCAAATTAGACATAAGAAAAGTAGCCTGGGAACAACTCCATGTAGCTTGTCAGAGTAAAGATACCAGACTTTTTTGGAAAACCGTCAATTCGGATTTCTTCAACAGTCCCCACAACAGCAATATAGACGCTACAATTATGCCTGAAGTCTGGGTAGAACACTTTTCTGGCTTATACAGCTATAATGGTGAGCCACATTCTAATTTAAGCTGTGCGGCCTCAGAATTGGCTCGCCCAACACTTGATGAGGTAGAAAGGGCTTTAAATCAGACTGTGAAGAACAAGGCCTTGGGCCCCGACGGTATCCCAGCAGACTTGTTTTTAGCTAATCCCCCCCTATGGCTCCCACTGTTGACGAACATCTTAAGTTGTTATGCAACCCAGGGACCTCCTGATTCGTGGAGATCTGTGACAATAGTCCCCATCTTCAGAAAAGGGGACAGGTCCGACCCAAAATGTTATCGGACCATCTCCTTAATTGATTGTACTTGCAAACTGATGGGCAGGGTTATATTAGAGCGGTTGGAGGCCTGGGTAACCGACAGTGGAAACTTTTCAGACATACAATATGGCTTTAGGAGGGGATTGGGAACGGTGGAACAATGCCTTAATCTGCACCTGGTCATAAGCAAGTACACACTAGCTAAGCCTGGATCCCTTTATCTCGGGTTCATGGACCTTACGTCTGCTTTTGACTGGGTGCAGAGAGGGAGATTGTGGGAAAAAATGTTGAATGTGGGCATCGAACCATCTATTGTCCACTTCCTAGCAGCTATGCATCAAGATGTGATGGGGAGAGTCAGGTATGGAGCAGGTGGCGAACTCACGGCCCCAATAAAAATGAATCGTGGGGTTCGCCAGGGTTGCGTTCTTGCACCTTTTTTATTCTGCTTGTATATAAACGACTTAGAAAATTTTATTAAATATGGGAATGTGGATGCCCCCATGATAGGGTGTAGGATGGTGCCGGCATTACTTTATGCAGATTGTGACTTAGGGGCCGATTCCGATCTCGGTCGGAGGCGCACCCAATACCATTCGGTCGGGAAAAAGCCATGCGAAAGCCTGTTTCCCGACCGATCCGTACAGCACACCGAACGAGTGAAGTACGATGCGCACAACAGCACAGAATCCGGCCGAGCCGTACTCACCCAAACCAGGTCCTGTTCCCCGAACGAGGCGAATCCGGAACGCCGAATCGAGTCGCACGGAAGGAAAATGCAGCTCCGTCCGGCCGAACGAGTACGATGCGCTTTCCGTACGCGCCGAACCCGTCGCTACGCACGGCACGTCAAAGCATCCGGGAGAGGCGCACATAAGCTCCGATTCGCGCCACAACACGATCCACGGCTACGAGACGAACACGCCAGCGACGAGGACGACGCAAAGCGACGAGGACGACGCGAAGCAACGAGAAGGACGAACGACACGAACCAACCATGAATCCCTTCGTCCCGATCATACCAATATTCTACATTTACTACCGGAACAGGCACGGACGCGTACGGCGCAGAAGGTAAGTCAGACACCAACCACAAAACACATACAACACGTACACGACACATCACACACACACAGAGGGATGCAGAATATACTTACACCAGCAACAGCAGCACCATAGGGGCGGGATGCCCATCACCAATGCCACATATGCACACAGGGGCCTGAATGCGCACCACCACCCCTACCCAGGGGGGGCAGGATACCTACCACTACTACCACCCTTAGCCAGGGGGTGCTGGATGCCTACCACTACTACCACCCTTAGCCAGAGGGTGCTGGATGCCTACCACTACTACCACCCTGAGCCAGGGGGGGCTGGATGCCTACCACTACTACTACCCTGAGCCAGGGGGGGCTGGATGCCTACCACTACTACCACCCTTAGCCAGGGGGGGCTGGATGCCTACCACTACTACCACCCTTAGCCAGGGGGGGCTGGATGCCTACCACTACAACCACCCTTAGCCAGGGGGGGCTGGATGCCCACCACCACCCTTAGCCAGGGGGGGCTGGATGCCTACCACTACTACCACCCTTAGCCAGGGGGGGCTGGATGCCTACCACCACCCTTAGCCAGAAGGGCTGGATGCCTACCACTACTACCACCCTGAGCCAGGGGGCTGGATGCCTACCACTACTACCACCCTGAGCCAGGGGGGCTGGATGCCTACCACTAGTACCACCCTTAGCCAGGGGGCTGGATGCCTACCACTACTACCACCCTTAGCCAGGGGGCTGGATGCCTACCACTACTACCACCCTTAGCCAGGGGGCTGGATGCCTACCACCACCCTTAGCCAGGGGGCTGGATGCCTACCACTACTACCACCCTTAGCCAGGGGGCTGGATGCCTACCACTACTACCACCCTTAGCCAGGGGGCTGGATGCCTACCACTACTACCACCCTGAGCCAGGGTGGGCTGGATGCCTACCACTACTACCACCCTTAGCCAGGGGGGGCTGGATGCCTACCACTACTACCACCCTCAGCCAGGGGGGGCTGGATGCCTACCACCACCCTTAGCCAGGAGGGGCTGGATGCCTACCACTACTACCACCCTCAGCCAGGGGGGCTGGATGCCTACCACTACTACCACCCACACCCAGGGGGCTGGATGCCTACCACTACTACCACCCCAGCCAGGGGGCTGGATGCCCACCACCACCCTTAGCCAGGGGGGCTGGATGCCTACCACTACTACCATCCTCACCCAGGGGGGCTGGATGCCTACCACTACTACCACCCTCACCCAGGGGGGCTGGATGCCTACCACCACTACCACCCTCACCCAGGGGGGCTGGATGCCTACCACCACCCTTAGCCAGGGGCTGGATGCCTACCACTACTACCACCCTCAGCCAGGGGGGCTGGATGCCTACCACTACTACCACCCTCAGCCAGGGGGCTGGATGCCTACCGCCACCCTTAGCCAGGGGGCTGGATGCCTACCACTACTACCACCCTCAGGCAGGGGGCTGGATGCCTACCACTACTACCACCCACACCCAGGGGGGCTGGATGCCTACCACTACTACCACCCTCAGCCAGGGGGGCTGGATGCCTACCACCACCCTTAGCCAGGGGGCTGGATGCCTACCACTACTACCACCCTCAGCCAGGGGGTTGGATGCCTACCACTACTACCACCCACACCCAGGGGGCTGGATGCCTACCACCACTACCACCCTCACCCAGGGGGGCTGGATGCCTACCACCACCCTTAGCCAGGGGGGCTGGATGCCTACAACTACTACCACCCTCAGCCAGGGGGGCTGGATGCCTACCACTACTACCACCCACACCCAGGGGGCTGGATGCCTACCACTACTACCACCCTCAGCCAGGGGGCTGGATGCCTACCACCACCCTTAGCCAGGGGGCTGGATGCCCACCACTACTACCACCCTCAGCCAGGGGGGATGGATGCCTACCACTACTACCACCCTCAGCCAGGGGGCTGGATGCCTACCACTACTACCACCCACACCCAGGGGGGCTGGATGCCTACCACTACTACCACCCTCAGCCAGGGGGGCTGGATGCCAACCACTACTACCACCCCCACTCATAGGATGGACAATGCATGACACAACCCAGCACACCACAACCTAGGGAATGCAAGAAGAAGACATCCCCCAACACCATGACAAGCGTGTGTAGACTGTGTCAAATGCCTACAACACCGAACATGACTTTGAACATACAATGTGACCCCCTAGCACATGTGCCACACATATATGTGTGTGGCACCCACAATGCAAGCAGGCCATGACCATTGTGGCAATGGGGTCCAAACCCCCATCATCACAGTGACCAAAATGTAAGTGTGGGGTCCATAGCTGAAGCACATTTTGAACATTGTGGCAATGGGGTCCAAACCCCCATCATCACAGTGACCAAAATGTAAGTGTGGGGTCCATAGCTGAAGCACATTTTGAACATTGTGGCAATGGGGTCTAAACCCCCATCACCACAGTGACCAAAAGGTAAGTGTGGGGTCCATAGCTGAAGCACATTTTGAACATTGTGGCAATGGGGTCCAAACCCCCATCATCACAGTGACCAAAATGTAAGTGTGGGGTCCATAGCTGAAGCACATTTTGAACATTGTGGCAATGGGGTCTAAACCCCCATCACCACAGTGACCAAAAGGTAAGTGTTGACAAAGAAAGAGGTGCAACTGCCAAACTGCATGGATGATTCCTGTTCACAGAACAACAAACACATCAGTGGCAAAGTAGTGTATGTGTCCCATTGCAACATAAATTGGGGGAGCCAAATACTGCAGTGCAAATAAGACATACCTTTGTCCATGTGCAGACAAACAACACCCATGGGGGCTGACACCGTCAACAATCATCAATGACACAATGACAGAAGTGACCATCAGAATGCAGACCCACATATTTGCACCAATGTGCACACAAATGCAGATACCCTGTGGAGACTGCAGATGTGAGGTAAACAGATACCATACCATGGCAGCAATGGGACACACAAACCATGATCATTGTGCTGACCGATGACCTAGGAGTCCCAGGGACAGCAGAGGAAACCCACCAAACTAAATACAGCCAATGGCACACCCAAGATATGCCAATGCAGTGGTGCAGATGCACAAACACAAACAGGCAGACCCACACTGCACATCATACACAACAGGTGAGGGGGGTGCCAGTGTCCCCAGGCAACCACACAACACATGAGGAGACCTGAATACCAATCATACAGATGTGCATACAGTGCCACACAAAGGTAACTCATGGATCCAAATCCCCTATGTGGGCAAGCAGGCATTGTCAGATGAGAGGGAGCACAAATCACACATGTCACACAGGCACGTAGGGACAGCAACTGACACAGCAAGACACAGACACACCACAGCACCACCCCCAGGGCCCCCACAATGTGGTGACCCTGGGCTGCATTACAATCCCACTGTGAGGACAAAGCTAAATGTGGTTCACACTGTGAACCACAGTCATGTGTCCTGAGCAACTAACTACCATCACACCTACACAAGCACAAATCAAACAGCATGGCCAGTAAGCCAAGGCCAACATGGAGGCAGAGGCCTAGCCGGGCAACAACTCTCATCTGCACACACTCAACACCACACCCCTCGACCTCCAACAATGTGCAGCAGTGAAGTACACATGCACTGGTGACATTGCACATGCACCCATGACTATTCCAGGGTGGTGGGTGGGAACCAAGGTGCAGAAACACATCACACATGGCCACTCAACAAGACTCCTGAATGTCTGACACACTGCACACTACGCTGTACATGGACATGACGGCAATACCACACCAACCAATGGGATCCCATCCACAGTCACACACCAATGAAGAAGCCAAGGTCACCCACAAAGAACACACATAGACAACAACCAACATTGCAGCCCGGACCCTGAGGAGTGCCAGCAGTCACACACACAACGTGTCACAATCACTGAAAGATAACACAAACTGGAAATCACATGACAGGGGCAAACAACAAGTGCCAAGGGGAAACCTGACTGTGACCCATCTGCGTCTGCACACAAACTCAGCCCTGACAGCAAACACACCTATGGGTGACACCCTGATGACCAGTAATGTGCCATGCACCCACATCACAGAGAACCCAGGGAGAAGACTTTGGGGGAACATAGGTCAACTCAGCTAGCATCACAAACAGGTACAACACTAGGGATCACAGCATGCACAGCTAAACGGAAGTGAACACACAGACATGCACATACAACACACACCTTGGGCGCAGGCAATGTCACAGGAGTACACACTGCCATGAGGGGACTCCACTCCTGTGTGAGGAAAGCTGTGCCATATGTTGCCTCAGTAGGGCCCCATCATGTCAGCTGAGCACTTGGTCACACAATCAACAATTAGCACCAAATGAGGGCTCCCGTAACATCAGCCTGGTCATGGAAGTGCCAACGGAATCATCAGCACAGATCCAACACACTTGTATAGCAATGTTGCACTGACAACACAGATGAGTCCTTCCCCATTGATGCCCAAACCTGCATGTCCACTGGAGATGGCCACACGGTCAGGGAAGTAGACGAATTGAACAATGGCAGGCACAACAGATGTGCAGGGGTGGAAGCCACAGATGTGAAATAGGCAATCTAAGTAGGAAATCCCATTGCCAAATACTGAACACATGACACCCTCAGATGCTGCTATGGATGACATGGATACACCACAGGATAGGACACATTCCCCCTGGACCACATGGGTTCCTGCACAGTAACACTTCATTATCATGAGACCAAATATCACCATCACTGCAGCAAGGGCATGGTTAGCATCATCAACATCATGTACATCAGAAGCAAAAGCACTAGAGAACAGAAAGTTGCTTTATTCAGCATATGTGGCATTAAAAGTAGAAGTCCAGTAGAAAATAAACAAAGGCCAATGGCCAGTCCATCAACAAAGTCACAAGTGGGTGACAGTGGCAGATGCCACCCTACACATGCCTGCACAAAACCAGGGACAATCCACTAGGAGGGGCAACCGGGGGTAGGCCAGGCACCGCAGGGACAGGATCAGGGCTCACCAGGAGGAAGCAGGGAAGGGGTGGTGGGTGCTGGAGAGCCACTGACAACTGCAGTGGAGGTGTCTGACATGGTGTGTGCCGGCACAACTGGGGGCATGACTCAGATGTTGTGGGTGCCGGCACGACTGCAGTGGACCCTGCAGATGGAGTGGACAGGTCCGCCACTGCAGTGCCCAAGTCAGACAGGGTGGTAGTGGACTCCACTGCAGTGCCTACCACCAGGGGAGGAGAATGGGGAACAGGCAAGGTGGGCTGGACAGAGGGGAGGACACCCTCACCACATCAGTGGCACAGACAAGCGCAGCGGGGGTGTGGTGCCGGGAGAGCAAGTGGCAGGGGGAGAAGGCCGGATCCTCTTGGGGATGGTATATTTGTGGGTGGGGGAACCTGGGGCAGGGTGTGGTGGGGGCACCTGTGGAGTGGGGGCCTGAGGGATGGAGGAAGGAGACCTGGTGCTTGAGCTGCAGGGGCGGCGGCGGGGTCTTGCTCTTACCACTCCGGGGGACTTGCGGGTGGGGGCCTCAGTCTGTCTGCGCCTGGGGGAGGGTGTCCGGGGGCGAGGGGCACTCTGCTCCGTGTGGGGGCTTCCTCTTCCCCCTGGATGCTGGAGCAGCTGGATCGGAGGGGAAGAGGCCGAGGTCACTGAGGAAGAGGCGCTGGGTCTCTGGAGTTGCAGGTGAGGCAAGGGAGGGTGTTTTGGAGGGAGAGGCAACTGAGGACTGCGCAGTGCCCGTGGATGCGTGTGTGTGTACCAGGGCCCCATCCCCTGTGAGTCTGGTTTCAGTCCCCTGACTGTGCGTGCGTGTGCGTTTTGTTTGTGGCGTGTGTGTCTGTGTGCTGGACGTGTGTGTGCTGGTGTGTGCCTGTGCCGGTGTGTGTGTGCTTGGGATGGGTAAGGTGCTGGGGAGTGTGGATGGAGCAGAGGCAGGAGGGGTGAGGGACTGTCTGAGGAGGGACACTGCTGCCGTCAGGGAGGAGTCCATGGACCTATTGCCCCTCTGTAGGTCAGACATGCCCGATGAGATGCCCTCCATGAACGACACCAGCTGAGTCAACAGAGCGGTGTGCGCATGGAGGACACTCAGCATGGCTGTCTGCTCTACATGGAGCTGGCAAAGGAGGTACACAGACTCCTCACTCAGGGCAGCAGGGGACACAGGGGCAGGGGTGCGGTGCCTGGCCCAAAGGAGACACGCTCCCGAACATGGGAGCCTCCACGGACCTGGGGAATGGGAGCCGATGGGAGGGCGGTGGTGGTGCTGGTGGTGGCGGGGACAGCAACACTAGCTGGGGTGTGGTGGCTGCTGACACCCGCCTCCATAAGGGAGTCATCCTCCGAGTTGCTCTGGTCCTCAGCTGAGGTGGATGGTGCTGAGGACTCCTCGGTGTGGCTCCCCTCGCCCTCCGTGCCACTGGGTCCCTCCGACCACTCCTCGGCTGCTGACCCAGTCTGGCTCTCTGGCTCCTCCTGGTCCGTGGAGCTGTCCCCTTCCGTGGCCGTGGATGTATCTGCAAACAATGGGGAAACAGACAGACATCAGTCACCTGCACCAAACGCACACACCACTGTGAGCACAGCACATTACAGAGCAAGCCCTGGCATCATTAGTTGTACATTGCTAAAAGTGCCCTAACTGAACAGGAGAAGCCAATTGTCAGTCTGATGCCAAGCATGGCACTCACATCCCACATGGCCTTGCACCCATCTGTCTGGTGTCTGTTGGATTGCAACACCCCAGTGTGGACACATGCACCAAGTACACAGTAGTTGGACAGTGCAGAGGACACGGTGTGGCATGTGGACATGCACACATCACAGCTCTTGCCACTGAGTCAGTACAGGTTTCCGGATGAAAGGGATGCCCAGAGTCAAATAGGAAATGCATGTGATGCATACCAGCGACAGACACCATGATGCACCCATGTCCTGATAGCCATCGCCACAATGGTGTGCATGTAGCACATGTCACTCCCCTGCAGGACCACCAATAAGTTGACACATGCCATGGCAGAGGCATGACTGCTAAGTCATACATCACTGTCTCAGTGATGTATGACTTGGCAGCCAGACAACAACACTATGCACTGTGTCACAATAGTAGGTCATGGGGAATGCAAGTCCTGGAGCTGCACAAGTGCACATGTACATCCCCCACACAACACATCATCTTAACCCTCATCTGTCCAGGTCATACCTATTGGACATATGGGAGACCTGTGACACTACCCTCTGAACCTGAGCCCCTCACAATCTGTTGTGAATGGGGAACAGCTGCCTGAACTTCACATTCGCATACCCCAGTCTGCACGGGCAGCTGATCAAACACCTATGTGGCACACAAGTATCGTCTCCTATGGTCACATCTCCAGGGGCATGCTGAGCCCCTACCAAGAAACACCCCAGCAGTCCTGGCAACTAATCCACAGCACACTGACACAGAGGCAGACACCTGAGGGGTCAAATCACTGCGCACAATGTGTCAGCTGATACACGGGAGTGGGAGTACAGAGTGCATTGCATGGTCTGGAGTAGGCATGACTGTCCTGCTCCACATGAATGAGGGATGAGCCCTGGACAGTGGATAGCTGGCTATGTATGTGTGACACACGTAATCTGCACACTCCTGGGGCCCAAACATTGTTCCCACCCGCTGCATGGGCGTGTGCCACATACCCCAGGCACATGTGGTGGCTCAGCACAGCAAGTGGACCGCATATCAAAGCAACATGCAGATTACATGTCCGAACACAGGCGTAGTGTGAACAATGGACCCACCCATGATGCCCACAACAGAGTTAGGGAAACAGATGCTGTCCCCCACCTTTAGTGAAGCAAACTGCAAGGACACAGTCCCAAGTGACACAATTCCCTGAATGTAAGGGCCACACCTGGGTATCAGATGAGCAGTGGGCAGTGCACAATAGAGGGACATGGCTCCTGGACAACATGACTGCTGCACTGTGGCAGTTGAACCAGGCCAGAGGAGGGCACACAGCATGTAATACAGAGTTCACAGTGCAGTCTTTGACTCACCCCCTCCTTGCTGCTGTCTGGCCTTCAGCTGCCCATCCAGGTCTGGAAACACCACCGCCAGGATCTGGAGCATGTGGGGGTCAGGGTCCGTGTTCCGCCCCTCCTGCTAGGAGGCGACAGCTTCAGCTTGACCCGTGCAATCCTCCGGGTCCAGCCCCGAAGGTCCTGCCACCTCTTCTGGCAGTTGCGGATCCGGCGCTTGTAGACCCCCACGGACCGGACAGCCCGGACGATGTCCTTCCAGATCTCTTGCTTCCGATGGGCATTAACCTGTCAGGATGACAAAGTGAAAAGGCCATTACTACACATGCAACATATCCGTGCATGACACAGTTGTATATACATGTCTCAATCACAGGGGCACATGATGTACACAGGCAGTGCAAAGCTGCCCATGGACAGTTTGCCAGACGTCACTACATGGTATCATTGCATGGGAAGTAAAACCTTGTTCAAATGCACTGTCACTGCACCATACCTGTCCAGTGCATGTCACTACACACTATGGGGGGTGACAACTACTCAGTGAGCCTGCTAGGTAGTGGCGTGCAGACTTTCAGCCTTGCTAGTCAGACAATATGCACATTCAGAAAGGCAGTGCACAGAACACTCACCTGCTCCCCTGGTGTCCCATACAGCTTGCTGTACTGTGGAAGTAGGCTGTCCAGCAGGGCCTGGTTCTCCTCAAGGCTGAAGGCTGGGGCTCTCTCCACAGTACGTGCCATTGCAGGGTCCAGAGGGGCAGAGACAGCAGCAGTGCAGTGGCAGATGTCGTCCTGGAGCATGTAGTGCAGGCAAGTGAGCTCTCAGGGGAACAGCCAGCAATATATATGTGCTGGAGAGGCAGATACTGTCCCTTGTGTCCAAAGTGATAGGTCCAAGTCGTTTGCATCTTCTGAATCTGGCCAATCCATGGAATTGCAGCACCAAAACACGCCCACAGCATCCTTCAAATCTTCAACTTCATGACATACATGATTTTGCAACATTGTTGTGGGTGACCAACTGATTTTCCAGCAACCGACTCGTTCGAAATTCGAAACGCGTCCGTTGCCAGGCAAGGCCATTGTCAATGGGTGCGCACCGATCGGTCCATTGCGGTACAACGCGTACAGGGGTACAACGCGCACCCGCACACATTGAATGCAATGGGCCGGCCGGGGGCACCGATCGGTCCATTGCAGTTCAACGCGTACAGGGGTACAACGCGTACCCGCACACATTGAATGCAATGGGCCGGCCGGGGGCACCGATCGGTCCATTGCGGTACAACGCGTACAGGGTACAACGCGCACCGCACACATTGAATGCAATGGGCCGGCCGGGGGCACCGATCGGTCCATTGCAGTTCAACGCGTACAGGGGTACAACGCGTACAGGGGTACAACGCGTACCCGCACACATTGAATGCAATGGGCCGGCCGGGGCACCGATCGGTCCATTGCAGTTCAACGCTACAGGGGTACAACGCGTACCCGCACACATTGAATGCAATGGGCCGGCCGGGGCACCGATCGGTCCATTGCAGTTCAACGCGTACAGAGGTACAACGCGTACAGGGATACAACGCGTACCACGCATACATTGAATGCAATGGGCCGGCCGGGGGCACCGATCGGTCCATTGCTGTTCAACGCATCACTGTACATGTGACTGGCATATGTCAGCATGCCTGTCTCAGATGGACATATGCCAGCCACAGATAGCTCCCAGGGAGTGAGGGGCACACCTACATCACGACAGCCTGTCCAAACTTTATCATAAGGCATGTAAGGCTGCATTTCCTATTGTGTGTATGTTGGTGTACATGTTGTCCTGTGGGTGTCACCTGTGGGCAGCCACCCCCAGGATGTGCACGTGCTAATGGGGACAGGATCCTGGGTGTTACGTGTACATGACCACTGTGATGTGCAACTGTTCATATCTGTGCATGTGCCATGGTCACATTTCACGGTGGTGTATGTGTATGTCATGTCACATACCCCGTGAGTCCCATGTGGGACGGTATGTTTGAGCCAGGGTGTCCCAGTGGCACAATAGTGATGGTCCTCCACAGTCTTTGTGCATGTAGTGTTTACAATGTCTCTGATTTCATGTGCACAATGGGAGACAGTCTCCACATCCACGTTGTGTGTGCATTGACTTTGATGTTGTGCGTGTGTGTGTCACAGACATCCATGTCTGTCCTGCCGTGGCAAGTGGGACCACTACCTGTGGGGGTCATGGTTGTTTTGCTGTGGTGTATACATGATACTCCATGTAATGCCAGTGTCCATGTGGCAATACAGGGTCCCTGGGAATGTACCTGTCGTTGAGCTGTGGTGCCTGGGGCACATCTGTCCTCACATGTCACTGTGGGGGTGATTGTGACACGGCAGCAGGAGATGGGAACTGTGACACGGCCTCATGATATCCAATGGGCCAACCTGGGACTAATTGATGCCACCTGTTGGACCGTGTTGACAGATGTTGGCCATGTATGTACCATACATGTCCTTACGGAACTGCACACTTCATGTAGTTGTGCCTCATAATGATGTATGTTGGGATATTGAGTGTGTTCAATGCCGCATATGTGGGGTGACTGACAATCTTGCTTACTTCTCCTCTGCACTGCAGGGCTCCTGCTGTCCATCGACCATTCCCATACCTGGCAACGATGGTGGAACGGGACAGCATCCGACGGTACCGCTTCACCAGGCAGCTGATTGAGGATTTGGCAGTGCAGTTGTCCCCACATTTGCAGCCTGGCCGGCCGTATCCTACAGCGCTGACCCCCAAGGTGAAGGTGATGGCAGCCCTACACTTCTTTGCCACCGGTACCTTCCAACATACTGTGGCGACTGCTGGTGGGATGTCACAGACCATGTTGAGCCGTGTGCTCCGCGATGTTTTGGCGGCAATGTTGCTATTCCTGAACCGGTACATCTATTTCCCTAGACTGCAACGACTCACTGACGTGAAGAGTGACTTTTATGCCCTGGGGAGGATGCCGCATGTCATTGGCTCCATTGATGGGACACATGTGGCTTTGGTACCACCACAGGCCCAGGAGCAGGCCTACAGGAACCGCAAGCACTACCACTCGGTCAATGCACTGGTGGTGTGTCTTGCAGACATGACCATCACACACGTGTGTGCCCGTTTCCCTGGTTCAGCACACGATGCCTTTGTGATGAGGAGTAGTCGCATCCCCAGGATGATGGCACAGATGCAGAACCAGCGTGCCTGGCTTGTCGGTGTGTACTGACTTTGTGCCATTGTGTGTGATCTGATCTGTAGTATTCCGCCCACTTTTCCAAGTCAGCTAATGTGCACTTGTCTGTCCGTAGGTGACTCGGGATACCCCAACATGCCGTGGTTGCTGACACCCCCTCAGGAACCCTGTGACACCAGCCCAGATGCGCTACAATGAGGCACATGGTCGGACCAGGAGAGTGATTGAGCGGACATTTGGTCTCCTGAAGAGCCGCTTCCGCTGCCTGGACAAGACCGGAGGGTCCCTCCCATATGCCCCTGCGAAAGTGTGCAAGATTATCATCGTCTGCTGCATGCTCCACAACCTGGCAGTGCAGAAGGAGTTGCCTCTCATCCAGGATGACAATGACCAACATCCGCCACCTGTGGAGGATCCTGGCCTGGACCACGATGCCAGTGACGATGATGATGATGATGATGAGGGTGATGTCCGCACACAGCTCATCACCAACTTCTTTAGCTGAATGTGAGTATCCTGAGGTGTCATGTCAATGATGTGAGTTGGCATGATGTGTAGGTGGTGCTCTGGTGCTGTTGGAGTGTGTCCATGGGCTACTTGACTGGATGTGTGTTGCGATGTGTGCTTACAGGTGGGCTGTACTCCCCAACAGTGTTGACATGCTAACTTGGTTCTGGGTGGGTATCTTGTAACATGTATTGTGCATGAGTTTTGCTGTTCTGTCCTGTACTCCATTGCTTTTGACTGTGTGTCATTTCTGTCCTTCACAGGGTACTTTCAGATTCGTTTGGTCAACTGTGTCCACCGACGACGTGATTGCACTTCCAGGCTGGTAGCTGTTGTGTCCCTACAGGTGATGTGCGCCACACCCATGGACTTCCTTCCGTCTACAGTTGTTGACTGTGTGCCCGCTGCCAGGTGGGATTACCTTGCATCTGTAGTGGTTACGACATGTTGCAACTGTGTAATAAACCTGTGCTTCACTTTGTGATGTGCGTTGTCTGTGGTCACACATTTGACTGCCATTTGCTTACTGCACCTGTGGGCTACTTGACTACAACTGGGAATAGGTGTGGTGTCTGTGCATTGCACCGTCTTTCCTGGCAACATCAGTGTAGGCAATGAGTCAGATGGCCTAGGTGTGTATGTGTTGTGTAGCCCTGGTGGTGTGTCTCCCTCATATGTGTCACGTTGCCTTTACTCACATGCCTGTGTTGTCCTTGCTGTTGCAGTTCGCATACACAGTGTAATTTTGCAGTTCATCATCCCCATAACAGCACCCACGTTGGAATCACAACAGAGGCAAGTATGGTGTATTAGTGTGTTTATTGTGATACATTTGTGTGAATAGTGCATAGGATGGGTAGTGCTGTACATAAATCTTGCAATCAGAAGTTCCTAGGTGAATTGAAAGTCCTGGTAGACAGAATCCCCAGTATCGGGGCCACAGTTGTCTGACACATTGGTCCAACTTGTACTCCCCATGCAATGTGTGGGAGTAGTGTTGCCATCAACAGGGTGAACAGTCTGTGCACAAAGGTGAACATCCAGAACAGGTTCAGGCTTCCTGGGAGTTGCGCTTGGCCATCGGCCTCTCACTTGCCCCTCCTCGGACGACCCCTCTTCTTGGGGGGGGCCCTCAAGTACAGGCTGCTGCGGTGCAGGGGACTCTCTGCCAGAGTCATCCTCCCTCCCTGTGGCAGTTGCAGTTTGTTCGGCACCAGATGTTGTTGGCACACAGGGAGGTGTGGACTGGTTGCTGTTCATCTGGCGGAGGCATTGTAAAATGTCCCTGTGCACCGCCGTCATCTCATGCAGTGCATCCCACTTGGACTCCACGCGGGACATGTGTGAGTCCACGCGGGACATGTGTGACTCCACGTGGGACATGTGAGAGTCCAAGCGGGCATGATGGGCAGCCTGCTGCTGTTTCATGTCTCTGAGGAGCCCCACTACCTGGCTGAGGTCTCCGGTGCTGGACTGGTACGCATCAGCTATGCGTACCAGTTGTCGGTCATCATGCACACCAGCAACCTCTGCAAGCAGCGACCTTCTGTCTCCCACCCCTCCCACCACCCCTGCTGACATGTGCAGTGCGTGCAGTGGCACGCACAGATGACCCTGGTCCACCTTGGGGGTTGGTGGTGGTGGTGGTGTCCATGGCCCCAGGTTGGTCCAGGGTCCCTGTGCTGGTGTTGCTCCTTGTTCTGTCCACGTCGGTAGGGATGGTATTTGTGGTGACAGTCGTTGGAGGGGTGGGTGCAGGGGGTGCAGCTGGTGGTCCTGCTGGTGCTGCAGCTGGTGGTCCTGCTGGTGCTGCATGTAGACTTGCACCGGATGTGCCAGGTTGGTCTTCTTCGTCCGAGGAGGGCAGAGGCTGTATGACGCCAGTGAGCTCCGCATCCTCTTGAGCCTGGGACTGGGACTCTGCTGCTGTGTCCCCATCATCACCTGTTTTTGGGAGACACACACAATGTATGTTATGTTTCTGCAGGCATCAATGGTTGACACACATGACAGTTGTGACTGTGCCTCTGGGTGCGGGCCTGTACATTGCATTGTCCTAAGTCGTCACAGTCAGGGGTTGATATTGGTGTGGCACATTGTCCTGCATTATTTGGGCATTTCTATGTATTTTTTGGGGTGTGAACATGGTCTGCATTGGTTGTGTTTGGTTGACAGCCAGCCCTCCTTCCCACCCACCCAGCCAGCCAGTAATCCCACCATGGAACGTGCTTGCATTGCAGGGAGTGGAAGTTGTCTCTCAGGATGTCAGTCAGTGGTGTCCTGCTGTTTGTTGGTGCACAGTTGCCAGCAGGGCCTTGTGCTCCCCACAGCAGTAACCAGTGTCAGCCATCTTGTGAGTCCTTCTCCACTCCCTGTGATGTG
>CAWUFW010027118.1:0-28807 GCA_963921515.1 Calotriton arnoldi | reverse complement strand
AATCATTATTAGATAGATTTGAAGCCCTTGGTTTATTTCAGCAAGTGGTTGGCCCCACTCATAATGCATTACACACACTGGATGGAATTTTTACTAATTATCCCGCAATTCAGATCGATAAGATTCTGCCATTAACCTGGACAGACCATAGGGCAATCATTTTTAATCTCCTTGTTGAAACCACCCCTCTTTCCCCTGCACAACGCCCACCTACAACTTTTGCATGGTCTCAGCATAATTTTAATCATGAGTCCCTCACTGAGAGGCTAACTAATACTGTTCCCATGCTTACTTCTAATTCTAATTTGGATGCAGTTAATTATGACAATTGGATTAAAGAAGCAATAGTCCAACTAGCTCCTTTAAGATCAGTTTCCCAACACAGACACAAACCTACTGCCCCCTGGTATACTGCGGAGCTGAAAGACTTGAAATCAAAATGCAGGCGCATTGAACGTGAATGGAGGGTGCATTATACCACAGAAGGCAAGCTTAACTATAATAAGTCTCTTACAGAGTACAAAGAAGCTATTTGTAGAGCCAAAACGGAGTTTTATACTGGCAAGATAGAGAAGGCAAAGAATTCTACCAGAGAACCCTTTAAGACTGTTTCCTCCCTATCTAAGCTCCAACAAGGAGACTTGTTCTATCCCGACCAAAATCTATGTAACCAAATTGCCGGGTTCTTTCAGTCAAAAGTGCAAACAATTTACAATGAACTGTTGGGATTGGATTCTGGCCCCCATATTCCACCCGCTCAGGATGGTGAGGAGGGATCAGCAATTTCTAACCATCTATCTAGTTTCTCCCTAGTTACGCAGGACTCGGTAAATGATCTCTTACTGCCCATCAAGTCTGGCTCACCAGAGGACCCCTGTCCACCGAATATAATTCATGAGGCCTCTAGACTAACAAGCTCTCTCCTGACCCCCCACTTAAACGCCATTGTAGGATCTGGAGATTTTCCTACAGTTTGGAAGAAAGCTTGCATTAGGCCCATTTTAAAGAAGTCCTCTATGGACCCTAGGGATGTTAAGAACTATAGACCTATCTCCTGCCTTCCTTTGGCGGCCAAGGTTCTGGGGAAAGCCATTAATCAGGAACTAAATGACTTTCTCATCTCCAATAATACTCTGGATACCTCACAACATGGTTTCCGTGCAGACCACTCTACAGAGTCCGCACTGGTTATGGCCACGGAAGAACTTCGCATGCAAATTGATAGTGGTGGAAGGGCGGTCCTGATCCTACTTGACCTGTCGGCCGCGTTTGACACGGTGAATCATCTAATTCTTACGCAACGGCTGAAGGCAAGTGGGATCAGGGACAAGGGGCTGGCTCTTCTTTCATCATTCCTGACAAACAGAGAACATAAGGTTTGTTGGGACAACCTTAAATCGGACATTTTCCATCTCCCTTGTGGAGTCCCACAAGGGTCGGCACTTTCATCCACCCTTTTCAATATTTATGTGATGCCATTGGCCAAACAAGTCAGAGACTTTGGCTTTTCTTTTGTGTCATATGCCGACGACACTCAAATCATAGTTTCAATATCTTCAGTTAATGAGGTGCCGTCGGCAAGGTTTCATAGTTGTCTTGATCGCATCATACAATGGATGCACACCAACTATTTGAAACTAAATACTCAGAAGACCGAAATCATGGAGTTTGGCAATGGCCCTCCAATTGGGAACATAGCATGGTGGCCAACGAGGGCAGGAGAGTGTCCGTCACCAGTGGACAAGATGAGAAATCTGGCTGTGGTTTGGGACACACAGCTTAATTTCTCTGCTCAGATTAATCAAGTTACTTCAGCCTGTTATTTTACATTAAAGATCCTACGGAAGATCCTACCATTTCTTCCAATGGAGCTGAGGAAAACTGTGGTGGTTGCTCTTGTATTGTCTCGCATCGATTATTGTAATGCCCTTTACTTAGGGGTTGACAAACGGCAGCTTACTTAGCTGCAATCCCTTCAAAATACTGCTGCTCGGATATTACTCAACATACCTAAATTTAATCATATTTCCGGGGCCATTAGGAGCCTTCATTGGCTCCCTGTTAAGCAGCATATTGAATTTAAGGCTCTTTGCCTAGTCCACGAAACCCTGTATGGTGGCGGTCCTTTGGCGTACTGCAACTTATTTCAATGGTATTGTCCAGGGCGTGCACTACGGTCTGCCAATCAGGCCTTGGTTAAAATCCCGAAATGGAGGAAGGCCAGATGGGGTGGTAGATGCCTTTCATACTTGGCTCCCAAACTCTGGAATAGGCTGCCTTTGGATATCAGATTTCAACCAGCTCTTTCCAAATTCCGTGGCCTATTAAAAACCTGACTCTTCCAGGTTTAGCAGTGGATCTTGTACCTGTGGACTTACCCTTCCTTCTATGTTTCTCCAGCACCAAGACGCCTCGGCAATCGAGCGCTATATAAAATCCCTACTTACTTACTTACTTACCTAGCATCTGTGTAGGTGTTATGCCAAGAATCCCTCTAGGATCTAGTCCACCCCATTACCTGAGAGTTAGAGAATATGGGACCCCATCCTGGTCTCGAGTTGGACCCCCGCGAGGGATGTTAGACCATTGCTAACTGGAGGGTCTGCATGCAGGAACCTCAGCGTCTCTGGTCAGTGTGTCAGCCGGGAAGTCACTGTCTCCTCTCCCTTCCTAAGCAAGATGTGTTGTATATATACCCATAGGTCTCCCCAGGGGTCCTACCTTGCTGTGTTACTGTGTCGGCCTAAAGGATGACGTCGGGCCTGAACTCTATACAGAGATATTATACAGGAGATGGTAATCCTACTGTTAGTCCTGCTGTGCTTCCAAGAAGCCTCATGCATAATGTATGAGAATCGAGCCAGGGAAAAACCCGCGTTCTGGATGCAGTGTCATATCTAGGTAAAAGGTCAGTGCCTAAGAACCGTTATCTATGTAATGTAGGGAAGTATGTAGGTGAAAGGTTGTGATGTTACCTGCGCCTATATATGGTACCTATATGGAATATAACAGGTGGACAAAGTGGGCGTGGCCTGTGTCCACCTATCAGCAATCCCACTATCTGGGGCATACTGGAGGTATCAGGTAGGCTAGTTGGCCCCTAAGGACCCCTAGCAGCGAAGGGGATTTTAAATTTAATCCCGATCCAAGAGCGCGCCAGGGAGTGCGTTTGCAGAGTGGTGGGGATAGGGGGCTTGGCCTGCTATGACTAAGCCTGGGCGTAGTTCGTGGAGTTTTGCTATGCGAAACTTCGCGAAGTTGCAAAAAACTCCTCGAAGTTCCGCAAGTGGCGGAGTGTTGTGCGAACTGCTGTTCTCGCTGGTCTTTTCAGGTAGAAATTCTACCCGAGCTGCAGCTCGCGTTCGCGAACTTACTGTTCGCGAGCGCGAGCGGGGAAAAAACTCTGCTGCACTACGTGAAGCAGGGTTTTCTTGCACTCCGTGAGCTCCGCGGAGTGCAGAGTGCAGAAAACTCCGCAAACTCCACGAACGGAGCGGAGTTCAACGCCCAGGCCTAGCTATGACAACTTAGCAATCCCGATGTGTGGGACTTACTGGAGGTAATAGGAGGGGTAGTTGGTCACCAAGGATGTCCTTGGGGGCCAACTACCACTCCTGGTACCTCCAGTAAGTCCCACACAGTGGGATTGCTAAGAGGTCTTCGGAGGCCATGCCCCCTTTCTCCACCACTCTGCAAACGCGCCTCCTGGCACAGTCCTGGTTGGGGGATGAAGTCCACTTTACTCCTGAGGGACTTTGGGGGCCAAGAAGCCCTCCTGGTACCTGGTGTAAGTCCTACACAGTGGAATTCCTGAGCGCTGGGCGGAGGCCCAGCCCTCTTTCTGCACCACTCTGCAAACGCAACTACCAGTCAAAGAAGCATTTGTAATGTAATAGGTCTCGCATTTGCGAGATTTAGAGCTATTGGCGTTGTAAATGTAAAAGATTTTTACTAATGTTTTTTGGTGTAGAGTGGATGTACGCTGTGTGAAGTGGAATTATGTCAGGTATGTTGTGCAGTGAAATTATGTGAATAGAAAGTATGTTGTATTTAGTGTATAGGAATTATGTGGCGTGGGATTATGTGTTTTGGAGAGTAATTATGTGGTATTGTAGTCTGTGTTGTGGAGTGGTAACCTCAGGTTTAGCCTTCCTCGTTTCCATAGAAGCTAAACTATAAACTCAATGAGACACAAAAAAAAAAG
This sequence comes from Calotriton arnoldi, assembly GCA_963921515.1. Classification (NCBI taxonomy): domain Eukaryota; kingdom Metazoa; phylum Chordata; class Amphibia; order Caudata; family Salamandridae; genus Calotriton; species Calotriton arnoldi. The sequence goes on along the minus strand of CAWUFW010027118.1, from coordinate 24,603 downwards.
AACCACTGAGGAGCACTTCTGGACCTAGTCAGAGGTATGAGTAGGGTCACTGGAATTATATGACTGTTCGGCTGCACCAATTTTCACATAATTATAAATTTTCCGTGTTAGCCACATAATCCATCATCTGCTGCCTAATCTGCAGATTTGAACAAAAAAAGCCTTATTTCTAGCTCATAAGGCTCAAATGTTCCCAAAAATGCAGCGTCACGTGTTACGGCGTGGTGGAAGGCCCTTTGCAAAGCTGGAATGGTCACGTGTTACTTATTGCTAAATGTGGGTGTTAAATTGGTACCAATGGTGCACAAACCTCTCTTCTTTCAGCACCTCTGTTGCTTTTTTCTGCAGATCTCTTGCCTCTTTCTGCACCTCTCTTGCCTCTTTCTGCACCTCACTTGCCTCTTTCAGCACTTCTCTTGCTTCTTTCTACACCTCTCTTGCCTCTTTCTGCTCCTCTCTTGCCTCTTTGTGCATTTCTCTTGCCTTTTTCTGCACTTCCCTTGCCTCTTTCTGTACCTATCTTGCTTCTTTCTGCACCTTTCTTCCTCTTTCTGCACCTCACTGTCTTCTTTCTGCACTTCACTTGCCTCTTTCTGCTTTTATCTTGCCCCTTTCTGCACCTCACTTGCCTCTTTCTGCACCTCTGTTGCTTTTTTCTGCAGATCTCTTGCCTCTTTCTGCACTTCTCTTGCCTCTTTCTGCACCTCTCTTGCCTCTTTCTGAACCTCACTTGCCTCTTTCTGCACTTCTCTTGCTTCTTTCTACACCTCTCTTGCCTCTTTCTGCTCCTCTCTTGCCTCTTTGTGCATTTCTCTTGCCTGTTTCTGCACTTCCCCAGTCTCTTTCTGTACCTCTCGGCCGTTATAGTTAGTTGAGCTAACTATAACTCATGCCACCGCAATGTACTGCTGATGACGCCACATATTACATCATTCATGACATGGTCAGTGACATCACTGATGGCATCACTGATGACATCATCCAGTGACTGTGTGTTTCTGTAAAGTTTAAATATGTTTTATATATATACGCCAAGGTGTATTGAAGAATGAGTGGATGATTTAATGGGTGCGTGACTGACTGTATAAGTGAGTGATTAAATGTGTCTTAGTGAATGCATGGGTGAATGACTAATCTGTGTGAATGTCTTTATCAGTCTGTCAGTTGGTGTGTTAGTGGCTGCATGGGTTGGTGAGTAGCTACATGAGTGTCTATATAGGTTAATTATTGGTTGTCTGAGTACCTGTATGAGTGCTTGAGTATCTGTGTGGGTGTGTGAGGGTGTGTGTAACTCCCTGCATGGGGATATGAGTGGGTGAATCCCTGGGTCTATGGGTCCATGACTGAATCTGTGAGGGACTGAATGGGTGAGTGAGTGTGTATATGGCTGTGTTGGTGAGTGAATGGATGTCTCAGTGGTATATGGATGAGTAACTGCATATGTGAAAGGCAGTATATGTGAGTGTTGGAGTATATAAATGACTATATGTGAGAGTGAGTGATTGTGAGAGTGGCTGTATGGATGAGTGTGTGCTTGTGTCAGTGATTGTATAAGAGAGTAAGTATGTGTTAGTATCTATGTGAATAAGTAAGGTGGTGTGTGTATAACTATAATGAGTAAATGGCAGTGTGATTGATTCTTTGGGTGGGTGAGTAACTCTATGGGTGAGTGGCAGTATGTGATTATCTGTATGGGTGTATGAGTGCATATATCAGTGGATGTATTGATGAGTGACTGTGTGTATGAGTAACTCTATGGGTGAGCGGATGTGTGTACATACCTATGAATCAGTGAGTGGGTATGTACTAACTGGTATTGGTGTGTCTATGGTTTTGAGAATGGTAGTCTGTATTTTACAGTAGATGAATGAAAGGTTATATTAGGGTGTGAGGAGGTGCATCAGATATTAAGTGGATAATGTCATCAGTGATGTAATTTGTGATGTCATCAGTGATGCCATCAGTGATGTCACTGACCATGTCATGAGTGATGTAATATGTGACATCATCAGCAGTGCATTGCGGGGGCGTGAGAGATAGTTAGCTCAGCTAACTATAACGGCTGAATTTCTCTGGTTTTGTAGGAGTGAAATGCCAGCCTAACTATAACGTCCCTGAAACGTGTGTTTTTTTCAGTGAATATCTAAGGTTTTTTAAATGTTAATTCCTAATTATAACGTCCCTCAAACATGTGGTTTTTTCAGTGAATTTATAAGCTTTTTTAAATGCTAATTTCTAACTATGCCTACATAGGTAGAACATGTACAGAAAGAGGAAGAAAGGCGCAGAAAGAAGCAAGAGAAGTACAGAAAGAAGCCAGAGAGGTGCAGAAAGAAGCAAGAAAATGCAGAAAGAGGCAGCAGAAGTCCAGAAAAGGGAAGGAAGAAAGGTGCAAAATGAAGCGAGAGAAGTACCAAAAGATGCAACAGAGGTGCAGAAAGAGGCCTACTTCGACTGTACCTTTCCACAGACTCATACAAAGTAGCCTAATCACTAATCCTTCTCTCAAGATGTCTTAAACCTCACTTTTCTCTTGAAGGTTCACTATTAATCGACTGTTCAGAATCTTAGGCCTACCAAATATAAAACAGCAATCCTAAGCATATCACTGTTATAAGTCTGCCCAAGTTTGTGAAGGTATGCATGCGTGTCTCTGCTTTTATCTAGTGACAAGTTACATAAAAATAAACATACAAATACTTGAATACCTGTGTTTCAAACAGCATACTCTGTAAATGTGTGTACAAAAAGGTGTATGTATTTGTTTCTGCTCATAATATAGGGCACATGGGTATTCAATAGTATATTTGAGGGGCTCTATAACACCTATATACATTAGACATGTCTGTGCAGCCGAATAATAGAGCAGAACTGAGAAAATGTACCTATTTATAGGAGAAGCTACCAGCTTTTTAAGCTTCTATCTTCAGATGCATAACACATGTGAGAATACATATACAAGTAGACATAAACCTCAGTCACGGGAGCACGCAGGCCTTTAAACTTGACAGCTTGCAGTTCCTATTTGAAAGAGGCGAGAGAAGTACAGAAAGAAGCAAGAGAAGTGCTGAAAAAAATCAGAGTGGTGCAGAAAGAGTAACAAATGTGCAGAAAGAGGCAAGAGAAGTGCAGAAAGAGGCAAGAGGGGTGCAGAAAGAGGCAAGAGAAGTGCAGAAAGAAGCAAAAGAGGGTCATAAAGAGGCAAGAGAACTGCAGAAAGAGGCAAGAGAGAAGCAGAAAGAAGCAAGAGAAGTGCAGAAAGAAGCAATAGAGGTGCAGAAAGAGGCAAGAGAGGTGCAGAAAGAGGGAAGACAAGTGCAAAAAGAGGCAACAGGGATGCAGAAAGAAGCAAGAGAAGTGATCAAAGAGACAAGAGAGGTGCAAAAAAAAGCAAGAGAAGTGCAGAAAGAGGCAAGTGAGGTGCAGACAGAGGCAAGAGAAGTGCAGAAAGAGGCTAGAGAGGTGCAGAAAGAGGCACATGAGTTGCAGAAACAGGCAAGAGGGGTGCAGAAAGAGGCAAGAGAAGTGCAGAAAGAAGCTAGAGAAGCGCAGAAAGAAGCAAGAGAAGTGGAGAAAGAGGCAAGAGAAGTGCAGAAAAAGGCAAGAGATGTGCAGAAAGAAGCAAGAGAAGTGCAGAAAGATGCAACAGAAGTAAAGAAAGAGGCAAGAGAGGTGCAGAAAGAAGAGAGCGAGGTGCACAAAGAGGCATGAGAAGTGCAGAAAGAGGCAAGTGAGGTGCAGGAAGAGGTAAGAGAAGTGCAGAAAGAGGCAAGAGATATGCAGAAAGAAGCAAGAGAAGTGCAGAAAGATGCAAGAGAAGTACAGAAAGAAGCAAGAGAGGTGCAGAAAGAAGAGAGTGAGGTGCACAAAGCGGCAAGAGAAGTGCAGGAAGAGGCAAGTGAGATGCAGAAAGAGGTAAGAGATGTACAGAAAGAGGCAAGAGAAGTGCATAAAGAGGCAAGAGAGGTGCAGAAACAAGCAACTGAGGTGCAGAAAGATGCAAGAGGGGTGTAGAAAGAAGCAACAGAGGTGCAGAAAGAAGCAACAGAGGTGCAGAAAGAGGGAAGAAAAGTGCAGAAAGAGGGAAGAGGATTGGAGAAAGAGGCAAGAGGGGTGCAGAAAGAAGCAAGAGAACTGCAGAAAGAAGCAACAGAGGTACAGAAAGAGGCAAGAATGGTGCAGAAAGAAGCAAGAGATGTTCAGAAAGAGGGAAGACGAGTGCAAAAAGGGGCAACAGGGGTGCAGAAAGAAGCAAGAGAAGTGATGAAAAAGACAAGAGAGATGCTGAAAAAAGCGAAAGAAGTGTAGAAAGAAGCATGTGAGGTGCAGAAAGAGGCAAGAGCAGTGCAAAAAGAGACAAGAGAGGTGCAGAAAGAGGCATGTGAGGTGCAGAAAGAGGCAAGAGGGGTGCAGAAAGAAGAAAGAGAAGCTCATAAAAAGCAAGAGAAGCGCAGAAAGAAGCAAGAGAAGTGCTTAAAGAGGCAAGAGAAGTGCAGAAAGAATCAAGAGAAGCACAGAAAGACCAAGAGAAGTGCATAAAGATGCAAGAGAAGTACAGAAAGAGGCAAGAGAGGTGCACAAAGAGGCAAGAGAAGTGCAGAAAGAAGAAACAGAGGTGCAAAAAGGCATAAGAAAAGGCAAAAGAGGTGCACAAAGAGGCAAGAGGAGAAAGAGGAGAAAGAGGGAAGAGGGATGGAGAAAGAGGCAAGAGGTGTGCAGAAAGAAGCAAGAGAGGTGCACATAGAGGCAAGAGAAGTGCAAAAAGAAGCATCAGAGGTGCAGAAAGACACAAGAGAACTGCAGAAAGAGGCAAAAGACGTGCACAAAGAGGCAAGAGAAGTGTGGGAAGAGGGATGGAGAAATAGGCAAGAGGGTGCAGATAGAAGCAAGAGAGGTGCAGAAAAAACAAGAGAAGTGCAGAAAGAAGCAACAGAGGTGCAGAAAGAGGCAGGAGGGTTGCAGAAAGAACCAACAGAGGTGCAGAAAGAGGCAAGAGGGGTGCTGAAAGAGGCAAGAGAAGTGCAGAAAGAAGCAACAGAGGTGCAGAAAGAGGCAAGAGAACTGCAGAAAGAGGCAAGAGAGGTGCAGAAAGAGGCAAGAGAGGTGCAGTAAGAGGGAAGAGGAGTGCAGAAAGAGGTAAGAGAACTGCAGAAAAAAGCAACAGGAATGCAGATAGAGGCAAGAGAAGTGCAGAAAAAAGCAACAGAGGTGCAGAAAGAGGCAAGAGAAGTATAGAAAGAGGCAAGAGAGGTACAGAAACAGGAAAGAGAGGTGCAGAAAGAGGGACAATGGGTGCAGGAAGAGTCAAGAGAGGTGCAGAAAGTAGAAACAGAAGTGCATAAAGAGGCAAGAGAGGTGAAGAAACAGGGAAGAGAGGTGCAAAAACAAGGAACAGGGGTGCAGAAAAATGCAAGAGAGGAGCAAAAAGAGGGAACAGGGTTGCAGAAAAAAAGCAAGATAGGAGCAGAAAGAGTGAAGAGGGGTGCGGAAACAGGCAATAGGGGTGCAGAATGAAGCCACAGAGGTGCAGAAAGAGGCAAGAGAAGTGCAGAAAGAGGCAAGAGAAGTGCAGAAAGAAACAACAGAGGTGCAGAATGAGGCAAGAGAACTGCAGAAAGAGGCAGGAGGGGTGCAGAAAGAGGCAAGAGAAGTATAGACAGAGGGAAGAGGGGTGCAGAAAGATGCAAGAGGGGTGCAGAAAAAAGCAAGAGAGGTACAGAAAGAAGCAAGAGAAGTGCATAAAGAAGCAATAGAGGTACAGAAAGGTGGAAGAGGGGTGAAGAAAGGCAAGAGAAGTGCAGAAAGAAGCAAGAGAAATGTAGATAGAGGCAAGAGAATTGCAGAAAGATTCAAGTGAAGTGCAGAAAGAGGCAGGAGAGGTGGAGAAACAGTCAAGAGAGGTGCAAAAGGAGAGAACACAGGTGCAGAAAAAGGCTAGAGAGGTGCAGAAAGAGGGTAAAGCGGTGCAGAAAGAGGCAAGAGAAGAGCAGAAAGAAGCAACACAAATGCATAAAGAGGCTAGAGAAGTACAGAAAGAAGCAATAGAGGTGCAGAAAGAGGCAGGAGAAGTGCAGTAAGAGGCAAGAGAGGTGCAGAAACAGGCAAGAGAGGTGCAGAAAGAGGAACAGGGGTGCGGACAGAGGCAAGAGAGGTGCAGAATGAGGGCTGCAGAAAGAGGCAAGAGGGGTGCAGTACGAAGCAAGAGAGGTACAGAAAGAAGAAAGATAAGTGCAGAAAAAAGCAACAGAGGTGCAGAAAGAGGCAAGAGAAGTACAGAAAGAGGCAAGAGAGGTACTGAAACAGGAATGATAGGTGCAGAAAGAGGGAAAATGGGTGCAGGAAGAGGCAAGCGAGGTGCAGAAAGTAGAAACAGAAGTGCATAAAGAGGCAAGAGAGGTGAAGAAACAGGCAAGAGAGGTGCAAAAAGAAGGAACAGGGGTGCAGAAAAATGCAAGAGAGGTGCAAAAAGAGGGAAAAGGGTTGCAGAAAAAAGCAAGAGAGGAGCAGAAAGATTGAAGAGGGGTGCAGAAACAGGCAATAGGGGTGCAGAAAGAAGCAACAGAGGTGCAGAAAGAGGCAAGAGAAGTGCAGAAACAGGCAAGAGAAGTGCAGAAAGAAACAACAGAGGTGCAGAATGAGGCAAGAGAACTGCAGAAAGAGGCAGGAAGGGTGCAGAAAGAGGCAAGAGAAGTATAGACAGAGGGAAGAGGGGTGCAGAAAGATGCAAGAGGGGTGCAGAAAAAAGCAAGAGAGGTACAGAAAGAAGCAAGAGAAGTGCATAAAGAAGCAATAGAGGTACAGAAAGGTGGAAGAGGGGTGAAGAAAGAGGCAAGAGAAGTGCAGAAAGAAGCAAGAGAAATGTAGATAGAGGCAAGAGAATTGCAGAAAGAAGCAACAGAAATGCAGAAAGATTCAAGTGAAGTGCAGAAAGAGGCAAGAGAGGTGGAGAAACAGTCAAGAGAGGTGCAAAAGGAGAGAACACAGGTGCAGAAAAAGGCTAGAGAGGTGCAGAAAGAGGGTAAAGCGGTGCAGAAAGAGGCAAGAGAAGGGCAGAAAGAAGCAACACAAATGCATAAAGAGGCTAGAGAAGTACAGAAAGAAGCAATAGAGGTGCAGAAAGAGGCAAGAGAAGTGCAGTAAGAGGCAAGAGAGGTGCAGAAACAGGCAAGAGAGGTGCAGAAAGAGGAACAGGGGTGCAGACAGAGGCAAGAGAGGTGCAGAATGAGGGAAGAGGGCTGCAGAAAGAGGCAAGAGGGGTGCAGTACGAAGCAAGAGAGGTACAGAAAGAAGCAAGATAAGTGCAGAAAGAAGCAACAGAGTTGCAGAAAGAGGCAAGAGAAGTGCAGAAAGAGGCAAGAGGGATTGTGAGAAGTTGGCCTGGCATATGCTGTCCACTAATTATAGTGGGCACCTTGCACCAGTCCAAACAACCCCTTATTGGAGATAGGTTAAAGACAACCTTTATTGAAAGCTATCCTAGTGGTAGCTATGGAGAGCAGCCTTCAGGCTAAGTCTTGAAGGAATGTAAAGCAGCTTGTTTTACCAGTCTATAATCTCTTGAGTGACCAAATGAAAGAGGACCACACCAGGTATATATTCAAAATATATGTATTTATTACTAAACACACCCCTCTAGTCTCTTTATGAGGCTAGAGTTCAAAGTACATACGTTACGAGTTAGATATCTACAGTAATAGCACAAATACACGTTTGAGCCCCAGGGGCGTACCAAACCATATACCAATAAAGTGGTATAAGAACCACGACTGAGCTAGACACAAGGCCTAGAGCCTGTAGAAGTGCTTGCACCACAAGGAACCACCCAAGGCAGTGACACAGGGGACCCACGGGGGACGCGTGCAGTGTATGAACACAACCGCGAACCACCGTTAACTTCTATGGGGAAAGTCGCGATTAGAATTTAAAAGAAAAGGGACACTTAGAGGAGGACTTGGAGCAAACCCTTTGAGAACTAGGCTGTTCTAGTGTCAATACCCACAGGAGCACCAGAGTACTCGAGTTACCTCACCCAGGGAAGCCGGGTGCATAGGTGTCTTTCGGGGTCGGGTTTCGTCGTCTGTGCTGCTGGCGGCCAAGTCGAAAGTGTTCGGGTGGCTCCAAAGGTGGATCGAAGATCTGAAGAACCTGAAAGCAGAGGGGACAGAGTCTGGGTCACTAGCCAGTGACCAGGAAGGCGATGAGCAGATGCCCACCGATGTCGAGTGCTTCAGGTAGGTTGACGGTCATCTTGACTCTTGAGCCACGAGGTCCAGGAGGCGTCGACGACAACCAGGAGCTGGATTCGAGCTGTCCCACAACGTTTGTCGATTGCAGGGGTGTCAGCGACTGGATTGGACCCAACAAGCCTTGGCAACGGCAAGTCTCATGGAAATCGAAGAAGGACGATGTTGCAGACCAGCAAGGTCTGGGGGACTCACCCAGCAAGGATAAGTCAGGGCACACCTGGAGCAACCAGGGAGCCCAAGCAGAAAAAGATTGGCCTTTGGGAGGGCCTACTAGCCAACGGACTAGCGACCGCGAAGGAGCCTCGAGACGGTGCACGTGGAGCTGGCTCACAGGACACTCGTGGAGTGGAGGCCAGTGATCTTCGATGCAGTTGGTGCGGGAGGCTGGGGCTACTCAGAGCCCAAAGCACGACTTCGTGGGAGGCCCAGAAGAGGATGCACTTGCAAATGCGTTTGGTGTCCAGGGGTCACGGTTCCACGTTACCCACGACAGCTACGGGCCTCAGCTTTGCTGGGGACTCAGGGCAGCCTCGGGGAAGTCTGGAAATCCACCTCTGGTGATGCAAAGACTTCGGCGTCCAACGGGAGCTTCAGCGATACAGACCGGACAATTGCTTCTTTGGTGCCTGCCAAGCAGGGGAGTCACTCCTTGACCCCAAGGGAGATTCTTCAGTCCTCTAATCTTAACCCCTTCGCTGCTAGGCCTTTTCCCCTCCTGTGCTAAGCCTTTTTTTGGCTATTTGGGGTAGTGCGCGCTTAGGCCCCTGTAACTTTTTGGCCACATAAGGTATCCATGCCAAATTTGCGTCCTTTTTTTCTAACATCATGGGGATTGTAAAGGTACCCAGGGTTTGTGGATTCCCCTGGAGGGGACCCAGAAATTAGTCAAAATACAGCTAATTTTTTTTTTTTTTTTTGAAAAATGCGAAAAAAGGGCTACAGATGAAAGCGTCTTGATTTTTCCCTGCAAATGGCATCAAAAAGGGGTTGTGGGGATGAAATCACCATCTTCCCAGCTTTCAGGGACAAGCAGACTTTTGTCAGAAAACCAACTTTTTTTACACAGTTTTGGCATTTTTCTGGGACATAGCCTATTTTTGCTATTTTTTGTGCTTTCAACCTCCTTCCAGTTAATGGTAGAAATGGGTATGAAACCAATAATGGATCCTGGAAAGCCATACATTTCTGAAAAGTAGACAAAATTCTGAATTCAGCAAGGGGTCATTTGTGTAGATCCTTAAAGTTTTCCTTATAGAAACTAACAGTTAAATAAAGGAAAAATTGAAAATTAGTTGAAAAAAACAGCCATTTGTGTCAACGTTTTCACCTGTAACTTCTTCTAATTATGACAGCTATTTGAAGGCAATATACCGTTATATCCGCTGGACCTTTCTGGTTGTGGGGATATATAGGACTTGTAGGTTCACCAAGAACCCACGAACCCAGAGCCAATAATTGAGCAACATCTTGCAATGATTTTTTTTTAAGTACCGGGTATATAGCAATTATTTTGGGAAAATGTATACATGGAAAAATTGTTATGAAAGACACCTATGTATTTCTGAAATGGGAACAAAATGTAGATTTTAGAAACAGTAGATATTTGCACATTTCCGAAATTGGGAGTACCCATACTAGCATGAGAATTATAGGTCATTTTTCAAAATGACTTATTTTTTACACATTGTCTTTCATTTGGAAGGCAGAAATGCATCGAAAGTCAATAGGTAATAACAGTTGCTCTACAATTCTGTGTTACCCTAAGTCTCCCGATAAAAATGGCACCTCACTTGTGTGGGTAGCCCTTGTGCCCACAACAGGAAATGGCTCAAAATGCAACGTGGACGTACCACATTTTCACAATGAAAAATTACCCTTTTTTTGCAAAGTGCCTAGGTGTAGTTTTTGAACCCTAGCTCTGCCAGCACCTAGGGAAACCTAGCAAACCTATACATTTTTGAAAACTAGACACCCAGGGGAATCCAGGATGGGGTGACTTGACTGCCTCCCACCAGGTTCTGTTACCCAGAATCCCTTGCAAACATAAAAAATTGTCAAAAAAAACACATTTTCCCCACATTTCTGTGGTGGAAAGTTCTGGAATCTGTGTGGATCCACAAATTTCCACCCACCCCGCGTTCCCCAAAGTCTTACGAGAAAAATGGTACATCACTTGTGTGGGTCGGCCTAGTGCCTGCGACAGGAAACGGCGCAAAACGCAACGTGGTCACACCTCAATTTCGCAGTGAAAAATGACCCTTTTTTGGCAAAGTGCCTAGCTGTAGTTTTTGAACCCTAGCTCTGCCGGCACCTAGGGAAACCTAGCAAACCTATACATTTTTGAAAACTAGACACCCAGGGGAATCCAGGAGGGGGTGACTTGACTGCCTCCCACCAGGTTCTGTTACCCAGAATCCCTTGCAAACATAAAAAATTGTCAAAAAACCACATTTTCCTCACATTTCTGTGGTGGAAAGTTCTGGAATCTGCGTGGATCCACAAATTTCCACCCACCCCGCGTTCCCCCAAAGTCTTACAAGAAAAATGGTACCTCACTTGTGTGGGTCGGCCTAGTGCCTGCGATAGGAAACTGCGCAAAACGCAACGTGGTCACACCTCAATTTCGCAGTGAAAAATGACCCTTTTTGGCAAAGGGCCTAGCTGTAGTTTTTGAACCCTAGCTCTGCCGGCACCTAGGGAAACCTAGCAAACCTATACATTTTTGAAAACTAGACACCCAGGGGAATCCAGGATGGGGTGACTGGACTGCCTCCCACCAGGTTCTGTTACCCACAATCCCTTGCAAACCTAAAAATTATCAAAAAACCACATTTTCCCCATATTTCTGTGGTGGAAAGTTCTGGAATCTGCGTGGATCCACAAATTTCCACCCACCCCGCGTTCCCAAAGTCTTCTGAGAAAAATGGTACCTCACTTGTGTGGGTCGGCCTAGTGCCCGCGACAGGAAACGGCGCAAAGCGCAACGTGGTCACACCTCAATTTCGCAGTGAAAAATGACCCTTTTTTGGCAAAGTGCCTAGCTGTAGTTTTTGAACCCTACCTCTGCCGGCACCTAGGGAAACCTAGCAAACCTATACATTTTTTGAAAACTAGACAACCAGGGGAATCCAGGATGGGGTGACTTGACTGCCTCCCACCAGGTTCTGTTACCCAGAATCCCTTGCAAACATACAAAATTGTCCAAAAAACACATTTTCCCCACATTTCTGTGGTGGAAAGTTCTGGAATCTGCGTGGATCCACAAATTTCCACCCACCCCGCGTTCCCCAAAGTCTTATGAGAAAAATGGTACCTCACTTGTGTGGGTCGGCCTAGTGCCTGCGACAGGAAACGGCGCAAAACGCAACGTGGTCACACCTCAATTTCGCAGTGAAAAATGACCCTTTTTTTGCAAAGTGCCTAGCTGTAGTTTTTGAACCCTACCTCTGCCGGCACCTAGGAAAACCTAGCAAACCTATACATTTTTGAAAACTAGACAACCAGGGAATCCAGGATGGGGTGACTTGACTGCCTCCCACCAGGTTCTGTTACCCAGAATCCCTTGCAAACATAAAAAATTGTCCAAAAAACACATTTTCCCCACATTTCTGTGGTGGAAAGTTCTGGAATCTGCGTGGATCCACAAATTTCCACCCACCCCGCGTTCCCCAAAGTCTTACGAGAAAAATGGTACCTCACTTGTGTGGGTCAGCCTAGTGCCTGCAACAGGAAACGGCGCAAAACACAATGTGGTCACACCTCAATTTCGCAGTGAAAAATGACCCTTTTTTGGCAAAGTGCCTAGCTGTAGTTTTTTAACCCTACCTCTGCCGGCACCTAGGGAAACCTAGCAAACCTATACATTTTTGAAAACTAGACACCCAGGGGAATCCAGGATGGGGTGACTTGACTGCCTCCCACCAGGTTCTGTTACCCAGAATCCCTTGCAAACATAAAAAATTGTCAAAAAAAACACATTTTCCCCACATTTCTGTGGTGGAAAGTTCTGGAATCTGCGTGGATCCACAAATTTCCACCCACCCGCGTTCCCCAAAGTCTTACGAGAAAAATGGTACCTCACTTGTGTGGGTCGGCCTAGTGCCTGCGACAGGAAACGGTGCAAAACGCAACGTGGTCACACCTCAATTTCGCAATGAAAAATGACCCTTTTTGGCAAAGTGCCTAGCTGTAGTTTTTTAACCCTACCTCTGCCGGCACCTAGGAAACCTAGCAAACGTATACATTTTTAAAACTAGACACCCAGGGGAATCCAGGATGGGGTGACTTGACTGCCTCCCACCAGGTTCTGGTACCCAGAATCCCTTGCAAACATAAAAATTGTCAAAAAAACCACATTTTCCCACATTTCTGTGGTGGAAAGTTCTGGAATCTGCGTGGATCCACAAATTTCCACCCACCCCGCGTTCCCCAAAGTCTTACGAGAAAATTGGTACCTCACTTGTGTGGGTCGGCCTAGTGCCTGCGACAGGAAACGGCGCAAAACGCAACGTGGTCACACCTCAATTTCGCAGTGAAAAATGACCCTTTTTGGCAAAGTGCCTAGCTGTAGTTTTTAACCCTACCTCTGCCGGCACCAAGGGAAACCTACCAAACACACGCATTTGTGAAAAGTAGACACCCGGGGGCTTCCAGGGAGGTATGGCTTGCGTGGATCCCCCAACGTTTCCTTACCCAGAATCCCTGCAAACCTCAATTTTAGCTGAAAAAATCACTTTTTTCACACATTTGTGTGTGGGAAAGTGTGGCATCACTGACCTCACACAAATTTCCTACCACCCAGCGTTCCCCAGGTCTCCTGATAAAATGGTGCCTCACTTGTGTGGGAGGCCCAAGTACCCGCGACAGGCAAGGGCCCACAACGTATTGAGGCGACCTCAAAATGGCCTTTCACAAAACCACCTGGTTTGCAAGGGAGTCACCTGGGTTTGGCTCCGTGCTCGGCGACCATCTAGGAAACCTACCAAACCCACACATTTCTGAAAAGTAGACACCCGGGGCTTCCAGGGAGGTATGGCTTGCGTGGATCCCCCAACGTTTCCTTACCCAGAATCCCCTGCAAACCTCAATTTTAGCTGAAAAAATCACTTTTTTCACACATTTTTGTGTGGGAAAGTGTGGCATCACTGGCCTCACACAAATTTCCTACCACCCAGCGTTCCCCCAGGTCTCCCGATAAAAATGGTGCCTCACTTGTGTGGGAGGCCCAAGTACCCGCGACAGGCAAGGGCCCACAACGTAGTGAGGCGACCTCAAAATGGCCTTCACAAAACCACCTGGTTTTGCAAGGGAGTCACCTGGGTTTTTGGCCCCGTGCTTGGCGGCCATCTAGGGAAACCTACCAAACCCACACATTTCTGAAAAGTAGACACCCGGGGGCTTCCAGGGAGGTATGGCTTGCGTGGATCCCCCAACGTTTCTTACCCAGAATCCCCTGCAAACCTCAATTTTAGCTGAAAAAATCACTTTTTTCACACATTTTGTGTGGGAAAGTGTGGCATCACTGGCCTCACACAAATTTCCTACCACCCAGCGTTCCTCCAGGTCTCCCGATAAAAATGGTGCCTCACTTGTGTGGGAGGCCCAAGTACCCGCGACAGGCAAGGGCCCACAACGTAGTGAGGCAACCTCAAAATTGCCTATCTCAAAACCACCTGGTTTTGCAAGGGAGTCACCTGGGTTTTGGCCCGTGCTCGGCGGCCATCTAGGGAAACCTACCAAACCCACACATTTCTGAAAAGTAGACACCCGGGGCTTCCAGGGAGGTATGGCTTGCGTGGATCCCCCAACGTTTCCTTACCCAGAATCCCCTGCAAACCTCAATTTTAGCTGAAAAAATCACTTTTTTCACACATTTTTGTGTGGGAAAGTGTGGCATCACTGGCCTGACACAAATTTCCTACCACCCAGCGTTCCCCAGGTCTCCTGATAAAAATGGTGCATCACTTGTGTGGGAGGCCCAAGTACCCGCGACATGCAAGGACACAAAACGTTTTGAGGCAACATCAACATTGCCTATCAAAAATGTTTTGGGCCCTTGCCTGTCGTGGGTACTTGGGCCTCCCACACAAGTGAAGCACCATTTTTATTGGGAGACCTGGGGAACGCTGGGTGGTAGGAAATTTGTGTGAGGCCAGTGATGCCACACTTTCCCACACAAAATGTGTGAAAAAAGTGATTTTTTCAGCTAAAATTGAGGTTTGCAGGGATTCTGGGTAAGGAAACGTTGGGGGATCCACGCAAGCCATACCTCCCTGGAAGCCCCCGGGTGTCTACTTTTCAGAAATGTGTGGGTTTGGTAGGTTTCCTAGATGGCCGCCGAGCACGGGCCAAAACCCAGGTGACTCCCTTGCAAAACCAGGTGGTTTTGTGAAAGGCCATTTTGAGGTCGCCTCACTACGTTGTGGGCCCTTGCCTGTCGCGGGTACTTGGGCCTCCCACACAAGTGAGGCACCATTTTTATCGGGAGACCTGGGGGAACGCTGGGTGGTAGGAAATTTGTGTGAGGCCAGTGATGCCACACTTTCCCACACAAAAATGTGTGAAAAAAGTGATTTTTTCAGCTAAAATTGAGGTTTGCAGGGGATTCTGGGTAAGGAAACGTTGGGAGATCCACGCAAGCCATACCTCCCTGGAAGCCCCCGGGTGTCTACTTTTCAGAAATGTGTGGGTTTGGTAGGTTTCCCTAGATGGCCGCCGAGCACGGGGCCAAAACCCAGGAGACCCCCTTGCAAAACCAGGTGGTTTTGAGATAGGCCATTTTGAGGTCGCCTCACTACGTTGTGGGCCCTTGCCTGTCGCGGGTACTTGGGTCTCCCACACAAGTGAGGCACCATTTTTATCGGGAGACCTGGGGGAACGCTGGGTGGTAGGAAATTTGTGTGAGGCCAGTGATGCCACACTTTCCCACACAAAAATGTGTGAAAAAAGTGATTTTTTCAGCTAAAATTGAGGTTTGCAGGGGATTCTGGGTAAGGAAACGTTGGGGGATCCACGCAAGCCATACCTCCCTGGAAGCCCCGGGTGTCTACTTTTCAGAAATGTGTGGGTTTGGTAGGTTTCCCTAGATGGCCGCCGAGCACGGGGCCAAAACCCAGGTGACTCCCTTGCAAAACCAGGTGGTTTTGTGAAAGGCCGTTTTGAGGTCGCCTCACTACGTTGTGGGCCCTTGCCTGTCGCGGGTACTTGGGCCTCCCACACAAGTGAGGCACCATTTTTATCGGGAGACCTGGGGGAACGCTGGGTGGTAGGAAATTTGTGTGAGGCCAGTGATGCCACACTTTCCCACACAAAAATGTGTGAAAAAGTGATTTTTTCAGCTAAAATTGAGGTTTGCAGGGGATTCTGGGTAAGGAAACGTTGGGGGATCCACGCAAGCCATACCTCCCTGGAAGCCCCCAGGTGTCTACTTTTCAGAAATGTGTGGGTTTGGTAGGATTCCCTATGTGGCCGCCGAGCCCCGGGCCAAAAACCCAGGTGACCCCCCTTGCAAAACCAGGTCATTTTGAGATAATGTGTTGTTTATTTCTGCAGCGTGAACATTTTGGCACAATATTGCAAGGAAAATGTGACAGACATTTTGAGGTTTGCAGGACATTGTGGGTACCATAACCTGTTGGGATCCACAAGAGAGATATCACCATGTACTCCCATGGGTGTTTCGTTTACGACAATATCTACAGTTGGTAGGTTATTCTTAGACGGAATGTACACCTTGGCAGACAGACTAAAAAGACAAAGATTACTGCACAGCCATCTATTCCTCAAGCACACACACATACTGGTTGGATTTGGCATGAGGGCAAGTGATGGTTCAGTATATACAATTTTATTAACAAGAGATTTCACAAAAATGAAATGCACTGTCAATAATTGAAAGGACAAAAACGGAACCAGTGACTCGCAGCTCGTGAGCTGTAAAGCCACGTCAAGGCCCCAACCGCTTTACAGGCCATTCACACACCTTTCATTCGTGATACACACAAGACCATTCACACCCCCAGGCACGAAACAAACACATTACAACATTCACAAAAAGGGACAAGGTACACCCTGCTTGAGAAAGACAAAAAAAAATATTACTGCACAGCCATCTAATCCTGAAGCACACACACACATACTGGTTGGATTTGGCACGAGGGTGAGTGATGGTTCAGTATATACAATTGTATTAACAAGTGATTTCACAAAAATGAAATGCACTGTTAATAATTGAAAGGACGAGTAACTGAACCATTGACTCACAGCTCGTGAGCTGTAAAGCCACGACAAGGCACCAACCTCTTTACAGGCCATTCATACACCTTTCATACGTGTGACAAATACAAAACCATTCACACCACCAGCCGCGGGCCCATCACATTACAACACTCACACCAGCAGACAGCGCCATTCAAGGGCCCATCACTTTCACACGCCCACATTCCTAACACAGCAACCACACAAGCTGATGGATTGCGTGGAGTGTCGCTCGGCTAGCAGTGTGTGTAGTGACCAGCAGCAAGTCACTACTCACACACTGCCAGCCGAGCGCCAGTCCACGCACACCGCCAGCCAAGCGCCACTCCACGCACACCACCAGCCAAGCGCCACTCCACGCACACCGCCAGCCAAGCGCCACTCCACGCACACCGCCAGCCTAGCGCCACTCCACGCACACCGCCAGCCTAGCGCCACTCCATGCACACCGCCAGCCTAGCGCCACTCCACGCACACCGCCAGCCTAGTGCCACTCCACGCACACCGCCAGCCAAGCACCACTCCACGCACACCACCAGCCAAGAGCCACTCCCCGCACACCGCCAGCCAAGCACCACTCCACGCACACCGCCAGCCAAGCACCAGCCTACACACACCACCATCACATTTAGGATTTTTTATACAAAAAAGAAAACACAAACAAATTGAAAATAGATACAAATCTACTAACACAAAATCAGAAACTAAATACATTGCACTAATGCCAACCTTGAAACAGAACAACAATTCTTAAACATTACAGACCAGGCAGTTCACTTTACCACTCATGGTTGCTCCCAATAATTCTTTTGCTTGTGGTACGCTCTATAACAAGCAGGCACACACAGCCCAGGGTTAGAAGGACACTCAGGGCAGTACATACGAGTCTCCTTCTGCGTACCTCTTCGCCAACAGACTCTACATCTCCTAGTGGGAAAGTCTTTTGAGAGTGTAGGAGGAATGTGATCAGGAAAGTGGCGATCTTTCAATCGAGCCACATCCTCCACCACTCCAACTCTAGGAACACTTGCCTGTTCCACAACAACAAGGCTGCCTATGACAGACTCCTGAAACTGAACAAAAGTCAACTTTGACGCAGGAGAACACTCCTTGAACACAACAAAAGCATTGAAAGTTGCTAAATTGAAGAGATGGATGGCCAACTTCTTATACCAAATGTAAGACTTACGAATAGCAGTGTAAGGTTCCAACCTCTGATCTACTCTATCAACACCACCCATGTGCTTATTGTAGTCTAAAATGCACACAGGTTTGCGCACTTCAGCAATCTGACCCCAAACAGCCACAGGTGAAGTACTCTCATCATGGATGGTAGTCAGCATGTACACATCCCTCCTGTCCACAAATTTCACAGCTAGCAGTTCCTCACTACGCAAGGCACTGCACTGTCCCATCTGAAGTTTTTTGCAAACAAGCTCTTTTGGATAACCTTTACGGTTAGAGCGGATTGTGCCACAAGCAAAAGTGTCCACTTTGAACAATTCCTTAAACAATTGCACAGCAGTGTAGAAGTTATCAAGGTACAAATGGTGGCCTCTGTTAAACAGTCCTCTAGCAAGATCCCACACAATTTTCTCTGAAACTCCAAAAGTGGACGGACAACCAGGGGGTCAATAGTGGAATCCCTACCAGTGTACACACGCAAATTAAAAACATATCCTGTCCTACTCTCAGACAACATATACAGCTTAATTCCATAGCGTGCCCTCTTGCTAGGAATGTACTGCCTAAAACCAAACGGCCCTTGAACAGGACCAAAGACTCATCAATAGATATTTCTTTCCCTGGAGTATAGATCTCTGAAAATCGATCTACAAAGTGATCAAGAACAGGCCGAATCTTAAAAAGACGGTCACATTCAGGGTGATCTTGTGGCAACGCCAAACCATTATCAACAAAATGCAGCATCCGAAGCAAAAGTTAATACCGATCACGAGTCATAACTGCAGGAAATATGGCCGTTGCCATCAAGGGACTGGTAGACCAATATGAACCCATGGACGGCTTCCTTATCAAACCCATCAAAAAAGTCAAACCCAAAAACTTCTTCATCTCTTCCAGATTTGTGGGACTCCACCGGGTAGCTCTAGAATGGGGCCTAAGTCTGGCACTGTTGTCCCTCAAAAACTGTTCAGCATACAAATTAGTCTGCTCAACAATCTCACCCAAAAATACATCATCCATAAACAACTGAAAATACTGTATAGGCAAATAATGTTCACAATCCACTCTACACCCTGCATAACCACTAAAGGCAGGCAACACCGGCTGCACCATGTTTGGATCAACCCAGAGTCCAGCACTTCCAGTAGGAAGCCTAGCAGCCCCAGGCTGCAATCCAGATGCCTCTTGCACCATCGGCACAGTAGTATCCTCCTCTAAATCAGGCACTTCATCTGCACTGAGAGTACCTTCATCATCCGATGATTCCATGTGGAGAGAAAACTCACTGCCTGAATCTTCCCCTCCCTCCTCTCCCTCAGACGCACTGTCAGTCTCATAATCCTGCTCAGAGGAAGATTCAAGAAGCAAACCAACCACCTGCTGAGCAGTAATTCTACGGCTAGCCATAATGCTTACTAATAAAGGTTACTTGTCAAACAAGTCAACAACAACAAACCCTTTGTAAAAAAAAGAAATAAACAAAATGTAGCTTTATCACAAAGACCTATATACTCCAACACTATACCACTCACGTGACAGAAGCAGCTAGACTCACCACCACCTACTCTGCACAGACACAGTAAGGGTCAACAATATCCCACTAAAAAAGAAGAAGAAAAAAAATTACACATAAGACAATGCAAAACATCGCAAAGAATTTCATGCTCTGAACACTAACAAATATGCTGCCATTATGGCACCACTTACAAAAAAATTCATTCATGCATGACAATAATACTCATTTGGAGTACACACAACAAAAATATTTTTCTTACCAAATAAATGCAATTACGCAAAACTGCAGAACCACAACTGCCGAAACCGCAAACAGGAATCAAAAGCTTTACACTAGAATAAAAAGGAGAAAAAAACATTACAATCACATATGCAAATAATGCACCAGTCCACACACAATCCACCAGCCAAGCTAAGGGGTAGGTGGGCCTAACAGTATAAATAAAATATTCACCCCCGTAAAAGGGGAGCAACCCTTGCCCTTTGGCCACTCCCCAACACAAAAATTAAAAAAACCCTGGTGCCTAGTGGGCATTCCTGCTGCACGATCACATGATCGTGCAGCAGGAATGCACAAAAGAGGCATTGGGGGAAAGGAAAACCCTTTCCTTTCCCTCGATGCCTCTTTTGATACAAACCCCCCTCCCCGAGCCAAACCTCACCTGATTTCCCGACGCGCTGGAAGCAAATGGCTTCCAGCGCGTCGGGAAGAAAGGGAAACCCTCAATGATGTCAGCGCACCTCGCGCGCTGACGTCATTGATGGGGCGGGGGAGGCAGGGGAAGCCCTTCCCCTGCCTCCCCAAAAAAAACCTAACGATCGGATTCCCACGGGGGAGCGCCAGCGCTTCCCCGTGGGTGGTCTTATGACGAGCTGGACTCGTCATGAGCACACGAGCACTGTGTGCCATGACGAGTCCAGCTCGTCATAAGCACCGAAGGGGATAAAGGGTCAGAGCAGGATCTCAGCGGCAGACGAGGAGAAGGAACCTCCTGGTCACAGGAACTACACGAGCATTGCGCTCGAGAAATTCAAGGATGCAAAGACCTCCATCAAGGATTACAGCTAACTTTTCAGGGTGTAAATGGAGAGAAGCCACATCTGCTTAACCACGCTCACGAATTCTACACGAGAATTGCGCTCGAGAAAATGAAGGATGCAAAGACCTCCATCAAGGATTACAGCTAACTTTTCACGTTGGAAATGGAGAGAAGGCACATCTGCCCTGCATATTTATCCACGAAGATGCCACCGTTTTGTGCAATACCTCTACTCAACTGGAGTACTTTCTACTGGCTAATCAGTAAGTGCTACCTCGTTGGGTAAATGTATAGTGCCTTTCCTACACTACAGTTGCGTAAAGGACCAGAAGAATTGTCTCCAGTGACCTGTGTGTCTGTAACTTTGCCACCGCGCCGAAAGCGCCGGGGTCCTTTGAGTAAGCTGTCCATCATAGTGGGGAAAGGGCGGGCATACGTTGCATACCGCTAGTGTATGTGTGGCGGGGCCAAACGAGCGGGGCTTCTAGGCCCGTTCACATGCCTCTTGTTTATAAAGGGTCAGAGCAGGATCTCAGCGGCAGACGAGGAGAAGGAACCTCCTGGTCACAGGAACTACACGAGCATTGCGCTCGAGAAATTCAAGGATGCAAAGACCTCCATCAAGGATTACAGCTAACTTTTCAGGGTGTAAATGGAGAGAAGGCACATCTCCACGCTCACGAATTCTACACGAGAATTGCGCTCGAGAAAATGAAGGATGCAAAGACCTCCATCAAGGATTACAGCTAACTTTTCACGTTGGAAATGGAGAGAAGGCACATCTGCCCTGCATATTTATCCACGAAGATGCCACCGTTTTGTGCAATACCTCTACTCAACTGGAGTACTTTCTACTGGCTAATCAGTAAGTGCTACCTCGTTGGGTAAATGTATAGTGCCTTTCCTACACTACAGCTGCGTAAAGGACCAGAAGAATTGTCTCCAGTGACCTGTGTGTCTGTAACTTTGCCACAGCGCCGAAAGCGCCGGGGTCCTTTGAGTAAGATGTCCATCATAGTGGGGAAAGGGCGGGCAGACGTTGCATACCGCTAGTGTATGTGTGGCGGGGCCAAACGAGCGGGGCTTCTAGGCCCGTTCACATGCCTCTTGTTATAAAGGGTCAGAGCAGGATCTCAGCGGCAGACAAGGAGAAGGAACCTCCTGGTCACAGGAACTACACGAGCATTGCGCTCGAGAAATTCAAGGAAGCAAAGACCTCCATCAAGGATTACAGCTAACTTTTCAGGGTGTAAATGGAGAGAAGGCACATCTCCACGCTCACGAATTCTACACGAGAATTGCGCTCGAGAAAATGAAGGATGCAAAGACCTCCATCAAGGATTACAGCTAACTTTTCACGTTGGAAATGGAGAGAAGGCACATCTGCCCTGCATATTTATCCACGAAGATGCCACCGTTTTGTGCAATACCTCTACTCAACTGGAGTACTTTCTACTGGCTAATCAGTAAGTGCTACCTCGTTGGGTAAATGTATAGTGCCTTTCCTACACTACAGCTGCGTAAAGGACCAGAAGAATTGTCTCCAGTGACCTGTGTGTCTGTAACTTTGCCACAGCGCCGAAAGCGCCGGGGTCCTTTGAGTAAGATGTCCATCATAGTGGGGAAAGGGCGGGCAGACGTTGCATACCGCTAGTGTATGTGTGGTGGGGCCAAACGAGCGGGGCTTCTAGGCCCGTTCACATGCCTCTTGTTATAAAGGGTCAGAGCAGGATCTCAGCGGCAGACGAGGAGAAGGAACCTCCTGGTCACAGGAACTACACGAGCATTGCGCTCGAGAAATTCAAGGATGCAAAGACCTCCATCAAGGATTACAGCTAACTTTTCAGGGTGTAAATGGAGAGAAGGCACATCTCCACGCTCACGAATTCTACACGAGAATTGCGCTCGAGAAAATGAAGGATGCAAAGACCTCCATCAAGGATTACAGCTAACTTTTCACGTTGGAAATGGAGAGAAGGCACATCTGCCCTGCATATTTATCCACGAAGATGCCACCGTTTTGTGCAATACCTCTACTCAACTGGAGTACTTTCTACTGGCTAATCAGTAAGTGCTACCTCGTTGGGTAAATGTATAGTGCCTTTCCTACACTACAGCTGCGTAAAGGACCAGAAGAATTGTCTCCAGTGACCTGTGTGTCTGTAACTATGCCACCGCGCCGAAAGCGCCGGGGTCCTTTGAGTAAGCTGTCCATCATAGTGGGGAAAGGGCGGGCAGACGTTGCATACCGCTAGTGTATGTGTGGCGGGGCCAAACGAGCGGGGCTTCTAGGCCCGTTCACATGCCTCTTGTTTATAAAGGGTCAGAGCAGGATCTCAGCGGCAGACGAGGAGAAGGAACCTCCTGGTCACAGGAACTACACGAGCATTGCGCTCGAGAAATTCAAGGATGCAAAGACCTCCATCAAGGATTACAGCTAACTTTTCAGGGTGTAAATGGAGAGAAGGCACATCTCCACGCTCACTAATTCTACACGAGAATTGCGCTCGAGAAAATGAAGGATGCAAAGACCTCCATCAAGGATTACAGCTAACTTTTCACGTTGGAAATGGAGAGAAGGCACATCTGCCCTGCATATTTATCCACGAAGATGCCACCGTTTTGTGCAATACCTCTACTCAACTGGAGTACTTTCTACTGGCTAATCAGTAAGTGCTACCTCGTTGGGTAAATGTATAGTGCCTTTCCTACACTACAGCTGCGTAAAGGACCAGAAGAATTGTCTCCAGTGACCTGTGTGTCTGTAACTTTGCCACCGCGCCGTAAGCGCCGGGGTCCTTTGAGTAAGCTGTCCATCATAGTGGGGAAAGGGCGGGCAGACGTTGCATACCGCTAGTGTATGTGTGGCGGGGCCAAACGAGCGGGGCTTCTAGGCCCGTTCACATGCCTCTTGTTATAAAGGGTCAGAGCAGGATCTCAGCGGCAGACGAGGAGAAGGAACCTCCTGGTCACAGGAACTACACGAGCATTGCGCTCGAGAAATTCAAGGATGCAAAGACCTCCATCAAGGATTACAGCTAACTTTTCAGGGTGTAAATGGAGAGAAGGCACATCTCCACGCTCACGAATTCTACACGAGAATTGCGCTCGAGAAAATGAAGGATGCAAAGACCTCCATCAAGGATTACAGCTAACTTTTCACGTTGGAAATGGAGAGAAGGCACATCTGCCCTGCATATTTATCCACGAAGATGCCACCGTTTTGTGCAATACCTCTACTCAACTGGAGTACTTTCTACTGGCTAATCAGTAAGTGCTACCTCGTTGGGGAAATGTATAGTGCCTTTCCTACACTACAGCTTGCGTAAAGGACCAGAAGAATTGTCTCCAGTGACCTGTGTGTCTGTAACTTTGCCACCGCGCCGAAAGCGCCGGGGTCCTTGGAGTAAGCTGTCCATCATAGTGGGGAAAGGGCGGGCAGACGTTGCATACCGCTAGTGTATGTGTGGCGGGGCCAAACGAGCGGGGCTTCTAGGCCCGTTCACATGCCTCTTGTTATAAAGGGTCAGAGCAGGATCTCAGCGGCAGACGAGGAGAAGGAACCTCCTGGTCACAGGAACTACACGAGCATTGCGCTCGAGAAATTCAAGGATGCAAAGACCTCCATCAAGGATTACAGCTAACTTTTCAGGGTGTAAATGGAGAGAAGGCACATCTCCACGCTCACGAATTCTACACGAGAATTGCGCTCGAGAAAATGAAGGATGCAAAGACCTCCATCAAGGATTACAGCTAACTTTTCACGTTGGAAATGGAGAGAAGGCACATCTGCCCTGCATATTTATCCACGAAGATGCCACCGTTTTGTGCAATACCTCTACTCAACTGGAGTACTTTCTACTGGCTAATCAGTAAATGCTACCTCGTTGGGGAAATGTATAGTGCCTTTCCTACACTACAGCGGCGTAGATCACCCTCCCTCCTCTCGTGGGCATTCCTGCTGCACGATCACATGATCGTGCAGCAGGAATGCACAAAGAGGCATCGGGGGAAAGGAAAACCCTTTCCTTTCCCTCGATGCCTCTTTTGATTCAAACCCCCCTCCCCGAGCCAAAACTCACCTGATTTCCCCGACGCGCTGGAAGCAAATGGCTTCCAGCGCGTCGGGAAGAAAGGGAAACCCTCAATGATGTCAGCGCGCCTCGCGCGCTGACGTCATTGATGGGGAGGGCGAGGGGGCGGGGGGAGGCAGGGGAAGTCCTTCCCCTGCCTTCCCCAAAAAAACCCGACGATCGGATTCCCACGGGGGAGCGCCAGCGCTTCCCCGTGGGTGGTCTCATGACGAGCTGGACTCGTCATGAGCACACGAGCACCGTGTGCCATGACGAGTCCAGCTCGTC
>CAWUFW010027117.1:0-28808 GCA_963921515.1 Calotriton arnoldi | reverse complement strand
TACTTGCTAATGAAGCAAAGGAAGCTTGGATGATGTCATCAGTAATGTCATAAATTATGTTATAGAATATTTCATGAGTGATGCAATATGTAAGGTCATAAGCAGTGCATGGCGGGGGGCAAGTTATAGGTGGTTATGTTATTGTTGCCACTGAGATATTCACTACTATAACGTCACTTTAACCTATTTTTCAGTATAAATATATATATATATATATATATATATATATATATATATATGTATATATATATTCACTGAAAAAACCATAGGTTTTAGGGACAGTTATAGTTAGTTGGACATTTCACTCGTACAAAACCATAGAAATTCCCCGTTATAGTTAGTTCAGCTAACTATAACTCGCGCCCCGCAATGCACTGCTGATGACGTCACATATTACATCACTCATGACATGGTCAGTGACATCACTGATGACATCACTGATGACATCACTGATGACATCATCCAGTGACTGTGTGTTTCTGTAAAGTTTAAATATGTGTAATATATTTAGGGAAAGGCGTATTGAAGAATGAGTGGGTGTATAAGTGTCTGAATGGATGATTTAGTACGTGAGTGACTGACTCTACAAGTGAGTGATTAAATGTATCTTACTGAACGCATGGGTTAGTGACTAAACTGTGTGAATGTCTGTATCCGTCTGTTTGTTGGTTTGTAAGCTGCTGCATGAGCTTTCTGAATAGCTACATGAGTGTCTACATGGGTTATTGATTGATTGTCTGAGTATCTGTATGGGTGCCTGAGTGTTTGTGTGGGTGGGGTGTGTGTGTGACTCTGTGCATAGATGTGTGAGTTGGTGATTCACTGGGTGCATGGTTTCAAGAGTGCATCTGTGATGGACTGTATGGGTGGGTGAGTGTGTGTATGGGTGTGTTAGTGATTGAATGTATATCTCAGTGGTACATGTGTGAGTAACTACATATGTGCAAGGCAGTATATATGTGTGTTGGAGTATATAAATGGCTATAAGTGAGAGTGTGTGATTGTGAGAGTGGCTGTATGGATGAGTGTGTACTTGTATCAGTGATTGTATAAGAGCGTAAGAATGTGCTAGTATTTGTATGAGTGAGCTGGTGTGTGTATAACTGTATAGGTGAGTAAATGGGTGTGTGATTAAGTTTTTGCATGACTGACTAGGTGTGTGAGTACCTCTATGGAAGAGTGGCGGTGTGTGAGTGTTTATATAGGTGTATGAGTGCATATGATAGTCCTGTACTGAGTGACTAAGTATGAGTGACTGTACGGGTGAGTGAGTGGATGTGTGTGTGAGACCTAAGAATCAGTGAGTGGGTATGTAGTTTTTGGGGTTGGAGTGTCTATGGTTTTGAGAATGGCAGTCTGTAATTTAGAGTGGGTGTATCAAAAGTTATATTAGGGTGTGAGAAGATGCATGAAATTATCACATGGATGATGTCATCAGTGATGTCATTTGAGATGTCATCAGTGATGTCATCAGTGATGTCACTGACCATGTCATGAGTGATGTAAAATGTGACGTCATCAGCAGTGCATTGCGGGGCGCGAGTTATAGTTAGCTGAACTAACTATAACGGGGGAATTTCTATGGTTTTGTACGAGTGAAATGTCCAACTAACTATAACTGTCCCTAAAACCTATGGTTTTTTCAGTGAATTTCAAAGGTTTTTAAATGCTAATTTCTAACTATAACGTGCCTAAAACCTATGATTTTTTAAGTGAATTTCAAAGGTTTTTTTAAATGCTAGTTTCTAACTATGCCTACAGAGGTAGGACATGTGAAGAAAGAAGAAAAACGCACAGAAAGAAGCAAAAGATGTGCAGAAAGAACCAACAGAGGAGCAGAAAGAGGCCTTGTTGCAAAATCATCCTGTGCCCACAACTTTTTCAGAAGGGTACTGGTGGTAACTGACTCTGACTAACCAGAGCCAGTGCTATGCTAAAAAACACTTAGAATACTGTGAAAACACCTGCATACACTAGGGAACACTATGCGCTGTGATTAGCATGACCTCCTCTGCAAGTCCCTAGTACATAATAGGGCAGGGGGATTAAAACTACCTCTTAAAACGCGCTACAGGGCGCGTTTGCACAGTGGTGAAGGGAGGGGGGGCCTGAGGTGACGTGTGCAAACGCACCCCGTGGCGCGTTTTAAGTTGCGGGATTAAGTCCCCTTGAATTCTGAGGGTCCCTGGGGCCCAACTAGCCCCCAGGTACCTACAGTTAGGACCACAGAGCTGAGTTGCAGAGAGGCGTTCCGAGGCCACGCACCTTTTTTCACCTCTCTGCAACACAACTCTGTTGTGCTTACTGAAGGTACCTGGTGGGCTAGTTGGCCCCCAGGGTCCCTCAGGATTCAAAGGGAATTAATTCCCCAACTTAAAACGCACCACAGGGCGTGTTTGCGCACATGTCACCTGAGGCCCCGCCCCTCCCTTCACCACTGTGCAGACGCGCCCCGTGGTGCGTTTTAAGTTGGGGGATTAGGTCACCTTGAATCCTGAGGGTCCCTGGGGCCCAACTAGCCCACTAGGTACTTCCAGTAAGCACCACAGGCCTGCGTTGCAACGCCTGTAACAAATTGTGCAGTTGTGTTTAGGTAGTGAAGAGGGTCGTGCTGGGGGTAGTGTTTTAGGGTTTAGGGTAGTGCAGTGGTGTTTGTGTAGTGTAGGGGGTCATGCTGGGGGTAGATTTAGGGTTTAGGGTAGTGCAGTGGTGTTTGGGTAGTGTAGGGAGTCATGCTGGGGGAGTGTTTTAGGGTTTAGGGTAGTGCAGTGGTGTTTGGGTAGTGTAGGGGGTCGTGCTGGGGGTAGTGTTTTAGGGTAGTGCAGTGGTGTTTGGGTAGTGTAGGGGGTCGTGCTGGGGGTAGTGATTTAGGGTAGTGCAGTGGTGTTTGTGTAATGTAGGGGGTACTGCTGGGGGTAGTGTTTTAGGGTTTAGGATAGTGCAGTGGTGTTTGGGTAGTGTAGGGGTACTGCTGGGGGTAGTTTTTAGGGTTTAGGGTAGTGCAGTGGTGTTTGGGTAGTGTAGTGGTTCGTGCTGGGGGTAGTTTTTTAGGGTTTAGGGTAGTGCAGTGGTGTTTGTGTAGTGTAGGGGGTAGTGTTTTAGGGTTTAGGGTAGTGCAGTGGTGTTTGTGTAGTGTAGGAGGTCGTGTTTTTGGGTTTAGGGTAGTGCAGTGGTCTTTGGGTAGTGTAGGGAGTCGTGCGGGGGGTAGTGTTTTAGGGTTTATGGTAGTGTAGGGGGACATGCGGGGGTAGTGTTTTAGGGATTAGGGTAGTGCATTGGTGTTTGGGTAGTGTAGGGGTCATGCGGGGGTAGTGTTTTAGGGTTTAGGGCAGTGCAGTGGTGTTTGGGTAGTGTAGGGGGTCGTGCTGGGGGAGTGTTTTAGGGTTTAGGGCAGTGCAGTGGTGTTCGGGTAGTGTAGGGGGTCGTGCTGGGGGTAGTGTTTTAGGGTTTAGGGCAGTGCAGTGGTGTTCGGGTAGTGTAGGGGGTCGTGCTGGGGAGTGTTTGAGGGTTTAGGGCAGTGCAGTCGTGTTCGGGTAGTGTAGGGGTTGTGCTGGGGGTAGTATTTTAGGGTTTAGGGTAGTGCAGTGGTGTTCGGGTAGTGTAGGGGTCATGTTTTAGGGTAGTGCAGTGGTGTTTGGGTAGTGTAGGGGGTCGTGCTGGGGGTAGTGATTTAGGGTAGTGCAGTGGTGTTTGTGTAATGTAGGGGGTACTGCTGGGGGTAGTGTTTTAGGGTTTAGGGTAGTGCAGTGGTGTTTGGGTAGTGTAGGGGTACTGCTGGGGTAGTTTTTAGGGTTTAGGGTAGTGCAGTGGTGTTTGGGTAGTGTAGTGGTTCGTGCTGGGGTAGTTTTTAGGGTTTAGGGTAGTGCAGTGGTGTTTGTGTAGTGTAGGGGGTAGTGTTTTAGGGTTTAGGGTAGTGCAGTGGTGTTTGTGTAGTGTAGGAGGTCGTGTTTTAGGGTTTAGGGTAGTGCAGTGGTCTTTGGGTAGTGTAGGGAGTCGTGCGGGGGTAGTGTTTTAGGGTTTAGGGTAGTGTAGGGGTCATGCGGGGGTAGTGTTTTAGGGATTAGGGTAGTGCATTGGTGTTTGGGTAGTGTAGGGGGTCATGCGGGGGTAGTGTTTTAGGGTTTAGGGCAGTGCAGTGGTGTTTGGGTAGTGTAGGGGGTCGTGCTGGGGGAGTGTTTTAGGGTTTAGGGCAGTGCAGTGGTGTTCGGGTAGTGTAGGGGGTCGTGCTGGGGGTAGTGTTTTAGGGTTTAGGGCAGTGCAGTGGTGTTCGGGTAGTGTAGGGGGTCGTGCTGGGGGAGTGTTTGAGGGTCTAGGGCAGTGCAGTCGTGTTCGGGTAGTGTAGGGGGTTGTGCTGGGGGTAGTATTATAGGGTTTAGGGTAGTGCAGTGGTGTTCGGGTAGTGTAGGGGGTCATGCTGGGGGTAGTGTTCTAGGGTTTAGGGCAGTGCAGTGGTGTTCGGGCAGTGTAGGAGGTCTTGCTGGGTGTAGTGATTCAGGTTTTAGGGCAGTGCAGTGGTGTTCGGGCAGTGTAGGGGGCATGCTGGGGGTGGTGTTTCAGGGTTTAGGGCAGTGCAGTGGTGTTCGGGCAGTGTAGGGGGTCGTGAAGGGGTGGTGTTTCAGGGTTTAGGGCAGTGCAGTGGTGTTCGGGCAGTGTAGGGGGTCATGCTAGGGTTGGTGTTTCAGGGTTTAGGGCAGTGCAGTGGTGTTCAGGCAGTGTAGGGGGTCGTGCAGGGGCTGGTGTTTCAGGGTTTAGGGCAGTGCAGTGGTGTTCGGGCAGTGTAGGGGGTCGTGATGGGGGTAGTGTTTTAGGGTTTAGGGTAGTGCAGTGGTGCTTGTGTAGTGTAGGGGGTCGTGCTGGGGGTAGTGTTTTAGGGTTTAGGGTAGTGCAGTGGTGTTTGTGTAGTGTAGGGGTCATGTTTTAGGGTAGTGCAGTGGTGTTTGGGTAGTGTAGGGGGTCGTGCTGGGGGTAGTGTTTTAGGATTTAGGTTAGTGCAGTGGTGTTTGGGTAGTGTAGGGGGTCTTGCTGGGGGTAGTGTTTTAGGGTTTAAGGTAGTGCAGTGGTGTTTGTGTAGTGTAGGGGGTCGTGCTGGGGGTAGTGTTTTAGGGTTTAGGGTAGTGCAGTGGTGCTTGTGTAGTGTAGGGGGTCATGCTGGGGGTAGTGTTTTAGGGTTTAGGGTAGTGCAGTGGTGTTTGTGTAGTGTAGGGGTCATGTTTTAGGGTAGTGCAGTGGTGTTTGGGTAGTGTAGGGGTCGTGCTGGGGGTAGTGTTTTAGGATTTAGGTTAGTGCAGTGGTGTTGGGGTAGTGTTTTAGGGTTTAGGGTAGTGCAGTGGTGTTTGTGTAGTGTAGGGGGTCATGCTGGGGGTAGTGTTTTATGGTTTAGGATAGTGCAGTGGTGCTTGTGTAGTGTAGGGGTCGTGCTGGGGGTAGTGTTTTAGGGTTTAGGGTAGTGCAGTGGTGTTTTTGTAGTGTAGGGGGTCATGTTTTAAGATGCAACGCTCCAATACCTGACCAGTCTGCACTACATAAAACTGCAAAAAAACTAAAAATAAAAAGTGTTTTTCACACTTTTGTCATTGGGCTATATGTGGGCTACATCTGGGTAATATTTGTGCTACATTTGGGCTCTTTTTCACTGGTGGCCATCTTGGAAGACTTCTTTGTTATGAAGTTTCCTAATTTCCTCATTTACTGCAGTCTCCTCAGTAGGAAATGCTTTCAGTTTTTACTTTGATTCCATCAAGAAGGCATTCAGATGTGTCACACATTTGCCATAAATTCAGAATGTTAGCACTCTAGTTGTTCATTAGATCACTGTAGTAAAGCTACTGCTCACCAAGGAGTTAACTGGAAGTCTACTGCTGGTATTGAAAGTGATTGTTTCAGTCTGCATGTCAGAATTTTCTAATGAAATAGAAGAGGATTTGAGATCTCACTTAAAACATGCACTAAATTTTCTTTTTGCAGCACTAACCATAATTTCTATGGCAAAATGAACCCCCTCATTTTGTTCCTTTTTAAATTAAATGTTTTAAGTGTTACCAGTTTATTCCAATCAAGATGGCTTCAGGTGTGCCATACTTTTGTCATAAGTAAGGCTGTTAGCACTCTAGTTGTTCTTTAGAACACTCTGGGAAGCTGCAGTAGAACACAAAGGCATCAACTGACAGGCTGCTCCTGTTGAAATATAACAGGAAGATATTTGAGATCACACTTGAAACATGTCCTAATTTTTCTTTCTACAGCACTAACCATAATTTCTATGACAAAATGAACCCCATCATTTTGTTCCTTTTTAAATTAAATGTTTTAAGTGTTACCAGTTTATTCCAATCAAGATGGCTTCAGGTGTGCCATACTTTTGTCATAAGTAAGGCTGTTAGCACTCTAGTTGTTCTTTAGAACACTCTGGGAAGCTGCAGTAGAACACAAAGGCATCAACTGACAGGCTGCTCCTGTTGAAATATAACAGGAAGATATTTGAGATCACACTTGAAACATGTCCTAATTTTTCTTTCCAGAGCACTTACCATAATTTTTATGACAAGATGAACCCCATCATTTTGTTCCTTTTTAAATTAAATGTTTTAAGTGTTACCAGTTTATTCCAATCAAGATGGCTTCAGGTGTGCCATACTTTTGTCATAAGTAAGGCTGTTAGCACTCTAGTTGTTCTTTAGAACACTCTGGGAAGCTGCAGTAGAACACAAAGGAATCAACTGACAGTCTCTGCCCTTGTTGGATGTACATGTTTTACTGAGAATGTCAGACTTCATTCTCACATGACTGAGAAAGATAATGTGAATTTACAGAAAATATGCTCTCATTTTAGCTTCTGGAGCACCTTCCAAAACTGTATGGGACAAGCATGTGAAAATAGTTTTCTCTCAAACATGATTCATGATATCCCAGCAGAAGGTTTTTCACAGGGTAAAATCACCTTAGAACACACCACAATTCCTGAAATTAGTATGGTACCATCAACAAATGAATTCTAATGTAACTAAAGTCTGTTATCACCCTTTATAGTTCTCCTTTTGGTAACCCTCAAAATCTTTGATTCACTACAATGCATTTCAATGGGGTACTATCATTTATATTGGTCCCAAGATGGCTGCCAGC
This sequence comes from Calotriton arnoldi, assembly GCA_963921515.1. Classification (NCBI taxonomy): domain Eukaryota; kingdom Metazoa; phylum Chordata; class Amphibia; order Caudata; family Salamandridae; genus Calotriton; species Calotriton arnoldi. The sequence goes on along the minus strand of CAWUFW010027117.1, from coordinate 21,689 downwards.
AATTCCAGGATGAAGTGCTGACAGCCAATCAGATCTCACGATGACATGTGTGGTTAGGCTCCGCCCAGATATATATGTGTTTTTACTTTTGATTTTCTCAGCAACTACTGAACGGATTTACACCATTTAACAAAAGGGTTCTTTCTGAACCAAGAACTACCTCTTTGCCAAATTTGGTGTAATTCCGTTCAGCAGTTCGGGCTGTAGCCTTGCATAAAGTTTCCTATGGGAAATTGATTTTCTGACTCTTATTTGGCAGTGTCCACGCACCTTTTTTCACCTCTCTGCAACGCAACTCTGTTGTGCTTACTGAAGGTACCTGGTGGGCTAGTTGGCCCCCAGTGTCCCTCAGGATTCAAAGGGAATTAATTCCCCAACTTAAACGCACCACAGGGCGTGTTTGCGCACATGTCACCAGAGGCCCCGCCCCCTCCCTTCACTACTGTGCAAACGCGCCCCGTGGTGCGTTTTAAGTTGGGGATTAGGTCACCTTGAATCCTGAGGGTCCCTGGGGCCCAACTAGCCCACTAGGTACTTACAGTAAGCACCACAGGCCTGCGTTGCAACGCCTGTAACAAATTGTGCAGTTGTGTTTAGGTAGTGAAGAGGGTCGTGCTGGGGGTAGTGTTTTAGGGTTTAGGGTAGTGCAGTGGTGTTTGTGTAGTGTAGGGGGTCATGCTGGGGGTAGATTTAGGGTTTAGGGTAGTGCAGTGGTGTTTGGGTAGTGTAGGGAGTCGTGCTGAGGGGAGTGTTTTAGGGTTTAGGGTAGTGCAGTGGTGTTTGGGTAGTGTAGGGGGTCGTGCTGGGGGTAGTGTTTTAGGGTAGTGCAGTGGTGTTTGGGTAGTGTAGGGGGTTGTGCTGGGGGTAGTGATTTAGGGTAGTGCAGTGGTGTTTGGGTAATGTAGGGGGTACTGCTGGGGGTAGTGTTTTAGGGTTTAGGGTAGTGCAGTGGTGTTTGGGTAGTGTAGGGGTACTGCTGGGGGTAGTTTTTAGGGTTTAGGGTAGTGCAGTGGTGTTTGGGTAGTGTAGTGGTTCGTGCTGGGGGTAGTTTTTAGGGTTTAGGGTAGTGCAGTGGTGTTTGTGTAGTGTAGGGGGTAGTGTTTTAGGGTTTAGGGTAGTGCAGTGGTGTTTGGGTAATGTAGGGGTACTGCTGGGGGTAGTGTTTTAGGGTTTAGGGTAGTGCAGTGGTCTTTGGGTAGTGTAGGGAGTTGTGCGGGGGGTAGTGTTTTAGGGTTTAGGGTAGTGTAGGGGGTCATGCGGGGGTAGTGTTTTAGGGATTAGGGTAGTGCATTGGTGTTTGGGTAGTGTAGGGGGTCATGCGGGGGGTAGTGTTTTAGGGTTTAGGGTAGTGTAGGGGTCATGCGGGGGTAGTGTTTTAGGGATTAGGATAGTGCATTGGTGTTTGGGTAGTGTAGGGGGTCATGCGGGGGGTAGTGTTTTAGGGTTTAGGGCAGTGCAGTGGTGTTTGGGTATTGTAGGGGGTCGTGCTGGGGGGAGTGTTTTAGGGTTTAGGGCAGTGCAGTGGTGTTCGGGTAGTGTAGGGGGTCATGCTGGAGGAGTGTTTTAGGGTTTAGGGCAGTGCAGTGGTGTTCGGGTAGTGTAGGGGGTTGTGCTGGGGGTAGTATTTTAGGGTTTAGGGTAGTGCAGTGGTGTTCGGGTAGTGTAGGGGTCATGCTGGGGGTAGTGTTCTAGGGTTTAGGGCAGTGCAGTGGTGTTTGGGCAGTATAGGGGGTAATGCTGGGGGTGGTGTTTCAGGGTTTAGGGCAGTGCAGTGGTGTTCGGGCAGTGTAGGGGGTCGTGCTGGGGGTGGTGTTTCAGGGTCTAGGGCAGTGCAGTGGTGTTCGGGCAGTGTAGGGGGTGGTGTTTCAGGGTTTAGGGCAGTGCAGTGGTGTTCGGGCAGTGTAGGGGGTCGTGCAGGGGTGGTGTTTCAGGGTTTAGGGCAGTGGTGTTTGGGCAGTGTAGGGGGTCGTGCTGGGGGTGGTGTTTCAGGGTTTGGGGCAGTGCAGTGGAGTTCGAGCAGTAAAGGGGGTCGTGCTGGGGGTGGTGTTTCAGGGTTTAGGGCAGTGCAGTGGTGTTCGGGCAGTGTAGGGGCGGTGCAGGGGGTGGTGTTTCAGGGTTTAAGGCAGTGCAGTGGTGTTCGGGCAGTGTAGGGGGTGGTGCAGGGGGTGGTGTTTCAGGGTTAAGGGCAGTGCAGTGGTGTTCGGGCAGTGTAGGGGGTCATGCAGGGGGTGGTGTTTCAGGGTTTAGGGCAGTGGAGTGGTGTTCGGGCAGTGCAGGGGGTCGTGCTGGGGCTGGTGTTTTAGGGTTTAGGGCAGTACAGTGGTGTTCGGGCAGTGTAGGGGGTCGTGCTGGGGCTGGTGTTTCAGGGTTTAGGGCAGTGCAGTGGTGTTCGGGCAGTGTAGGGGGTTGTGCTGGGGCTGGTGTTTCAGGGTTTAGGGCAGTGCAGTGGTGTTCGGGCAGCGTAGGTGGTCGTGCTGGGGCTGGTGTTTCAGAGTTTAGGGCAGTGCAGTGGTGTTCGGGCAGTGTAGGGGGTCATGCTGGGGCTGGTGTTTCAGGGTTTAGGGCAGGGCAGTGCAGTGGTATTCGGGCAGTGTAGGGGGTCTTGCTGGGGCTGGTGTTTCAGAGTCTAGGGCAGTGCAGTGGTGTTCGGGCAGTGTAGGGGGTCTTGCTGGGGCTGGTGTTTCAGGGTTTAGGGCAGTGCAGTGGTGTTCGGGCAGTGTAGGGGGTCGTGCTGGGGGTGGTGTTTCAGAGTTTAGGGCAGTGCAGTGGTGTTCGGGCAGTGTAGGGGGTCGTGCTGGGGCTAGTGTTTCAGGATTTAGGGCAGAGCAATGGTGTTCAGGCAGTGTAGGGGGTTTTGCTGGAGGTGGTGTTTCAGGGTTTAGGGCAGTGCAGTGGTGTTCGTGCAGTGTAGGGGGTGGTGTTTCAGGGTTTAGGGCAGTGGTGTTCAGGCAGTGTAGGGGGTCTTGCTGCGGTTTATGTTTCAGGGTTTAGGGCAGTGCAGTGGTGTTCGGGCAGTGTAGGGGTCGTGCTGGGCGTGGTGTTTCAGGGTTTAGGGCAGTGCAGTGGTGTTCCGGCAGTGTAGGAGGTCGTGCAGGGGTGGTGTTTCAGGGTTTAGGGCAGTGCAGTGGTATTCGGGCAGTGTAGGGGTCGTGCTGGGGGTGGTGTTTCAGGGTTTAGGGCAGTGCAGTGGTGTTCGGGCAGTGTAGGGTGTCGTGCTGAGGGGTGGTGTTTCAGGGTTTAGGGCAGTGCAGTGGTGTTCGGGCAGTGTAGGGGTCGTGCAGGGGGTGGTGTTTCAGGGTTTAGGGCAGTGCAGTGGTGTTCGGCCAGTGTAGGTGGTCTTGCTGGGGGTGGTGTTTCAGGCTTTAGTCAGTGGTGTTCGGGCAGTGTAGGGGGTCTTGCTGGGGGTGGTGTTTCAGGGTTTAGGGCAGTGCAGTGGTGTTCGGGCAGTGTAGGGGGTCTTGCTGGGGCTGGCGTTTCAGGGTTTAGGGCAGTGCAGTGGTGTTCTGGCAGTGTAGGGGGTCGTGCTGGGGCTGGTGTTTGAGGGTTTAGGGTAGTGCAGTAGTGTTCGGGCAGTGTAGGGGTCGTGCTGGGGCTGCTGTTTCAGGGTTTAGGGCAGTGCAGTGGTGTTCGGGCAGTGTACGGGGTTGTGCTGGGGCTGGTGTTTCAGGGTTTAGGGCAGTGCAGTGGTGTTCGGGCAGTGTAGGGAGTCGTGCTGGGGGTGGTGTTTCAGGGTTTAGGGCAGTGCAGTGGTGTTCGGGCAGTGTAGGTGGTCGTGCTGGGGCTGGTGTTTCATGGTTTAGGGCAGTGCAGTGGTGTTCGGGCAGTGTAGGGGGTCGTGCTGGGGGTGGTGTTTCAGGGTTTAGGGCAGTGCAGTGGTGTTCGGGCAGTGTAGGGGGTCTTGCTGGGGGTGGTGTTTCAGGGTTTAGGGCAGTGGTGTTCGGGCAGTGTAGGGGGTCTTGCTGGGGGTAGTGTTTAGGGGTTTAGGGCAGTGCAGTGGTGTTCGTGCAGTGTAGGGGGTCGTGCTGGGGGTGGTGTTTCAGGGTTTAGGGCAGTGCAGTAGTGTTCGGGCAGTGTAGGGGATCGAGCAGGGGTGGTGTTTCAGGGTTTAGGGCAGTGCAGTGGTGTTCGGGCAGTGTAGGGGGCGTGCTGGGGGTGGTGTTTCAGGGTTTAGGGCAGTGCAGTGGTGTTCGGGCAGTGTAGGGGGTCGTGCAGGGGGTGGTGTTTCAGGGTTTAGGGCAGTGCAGTGGTGTTCGGGCAGTGTAGGGGTCGTGCTGGGGCTGGTGTTTCAGGGTTTAGGGCAGTGCAGTGGTGTTCTGGCAGTGTAGGGGGTCTTGCTGGGGGTGGTGTTTCAGGGTTTAGGGCAGTGGTGTTCGGGCAGTGTAGGGGGTCTTGCTGGGGGTGATGTTTCAGGGTTTAGAGCAGTGCAGTGGTGTTCGGGCAGTGTAGGGGGTCTTGCTGGGGGTAGTGTTTCAGGGTTTAGGGCAGTGCAGTGGTGTTCGTGCAGTGTAGGGGTCGTGCTGGGGATGGTGTTTCAGGGTTTAGCGCAGTGCAGTAGTGTTCGGGCAGTGTAGGGGGTCGTGCAGGGGGTGGTGTTTCAGGGTTTAGGGCAGTGCAGTGGTGTTTGGGCAGTGTAGGGGGTCGTGCTGGGGGTGGTGTTTCAGGGTTTAGGGCAGTTCAGTGCAGTGGTGTTCGGGCAGTGTAGGGGGTCGTGCTAGGGGTGGTGTTTCAGGGTTTAGGGCAGTGGTGTTCGGGCAGTGTAGGGGGTCTTGCTGGGGGTGATGTTTCAGGGTTTAGGGCAGTGCAGTGGTGTTCGGGCAGTGTAGGAGGTCTTGCTGGGGGTAGTGTTTCAGGGTTTAGGGCAGTGCAGTGATGTTCGGGCAGTGTAGGGGTTGTGCTGGGGTGGTGTTTCAGGGTTTAGGGCAGTGCAGTGGTGTTCGGGCAGTGTAGGGGGTCGTGAAGGGGGTGGTGTTTCAGGGTTTAGGGCAGTGCAGTGGTGTTCGGGCAGTGTAGGGGGTCATGCTAGGGTTGGTGTTTCAGGGTTTAGGACAGTGCAGTGGTGTTCAGGCAGTGTAGGGGGTCGTGCAGGGGCTGGTGTTTCAGGGTTTAGGGCAGTGCAGTGGTGTTCGGGCAGTGTAGGGGGTCGTGATGGGGATAGTGTTTTAGGGTTTAGGGTAGTGCAGTGGTGCTTGTGTAGTGTAGGGGGTCATGCTGGGGGTAGTGTTTTAGGGTTTAGGGTAGTGCAGTGGTGTTTGTGTAGTGTAGGGGTCATGTTTTAGGTTAGTGCAGTGGTGTTTGGGTAGTGTAGGGGGTCTTGCTGGGGGTAGTGTTTTAGGGTTTAAGGTAGTGCAGTGGTGTTTGTGTAGTGTAGTGGGTCGTGCTGGGGGTAGTGTTTTAGGGTTTAGGGTAGTGCAGTGGTGCTTGTGTAGTGTAGGGGGTCATGCTGGGGGTAGTGTTTTAGGGTTTAGGGTAGTGCAGTGGTGTTTGTGTAGTGTAGGGGGTCATGTTTTAGGGTAGTGCAGTGGTGTTTGGGTAGTGTAGGGGGTCGTGCTGGGGGTAGTGTTTTAGGATTTAGGTTAGTGCAGTGGTGTTGGGGTAGTGTTTTAGGGTTTAGGGTAGTGCAGTGGTGTTTGTGTAGTGTAGGGGGTCATGCTGGGGGTAGTGTTTTATGGTTTAGGATAGTGCAGTGGTGCTTGTGTAGTGTAGGGGGTCGTGCTGGGGGTAGTGTTTTAGGGTTTAGGGTAGTGCAGTGGTGTTTTTGTAGTGTAGGGGGGTCATGTTTTAAGATGCAACGCTCCAATACCTGACCAGTCTGCACTACATAAAACTGCAAAAAAACTAAAAATAAAAAGTGTTTTTACACTTTTGTCATTGGGCTATATGTGGGCTACATCTGGGTAATATTTGTGCTACATTTGGGCTCTTTTTTCACTGGTGGCCATCTTGGAAGACTTCTTTGTTATGAAGTTTCCTAATTTCCTCATTTACTGCAGTCTCCTCAGTAGGAAATGCTTTCAGTTTTTTACTTTGATTCCATCAAGAAGGCATTCAGATGTGTCACACATTTGCCATAAATTCAGAATGTTAGCACTCTAGTTGTTCATTAGATCACTGTAGTAAAGCTACTGCTCACCAAGGAGTTAACTGGAAGTCTACTGCTGGTATTGAAAGTGATTGTTTCAGTCTGCATGTCAGAATTTTCTAATGAAATAGAAGAGGATTTGAGATCTCACTTAAAACATGCACTAAATTTTCTTTCTACAGCACTAACCATAATTTCTATGGCAAAATGAACCCCCTCATTTTGTTCCTTTTTAAATTAAATGTTTTAAGTGTTACCAGTTTATTCCAATCAAGATGGCTTCAGGTGTGCCATACTTTTGTCATAAGTAAGACTGTTAGCACTCTAGTTGTTCTTTAGAACACTCTGGGAAGCTGCAGTAGAACACAAAGGCATCAACTGACAGGCTGCTCCTGTTGAAATATAACAGGAAGATATTTGAGATCACACTTGAAACATGTCCTAATTTTTCTTTCTACAGCACTAACCATAATTTCTATGACAAAATGAACCCCATCATTTTGTTCCTTTTTAAATTAAATGTTTTAAGTGTTACCAGTTTATTCCAATCAAGATGGCTTCAGGTGTGCCATACTTTTGTCATAAGTAAGGCTGTTAGCACTCTAGTTGTTCTTTAGAACACTCTGGGAAGCTGCAGTAGAACACAAAGGCATCAACTGACAGGCTGCTCCTGTTGAAATATAACAGGAAGATATTTGAGATCACACTTGAAACATGTCCTAATTTTTCTTTCCAGAGCACTAACCATAATTTCTATGACAAGATGAACCCCATCATTTTGTTCCTTTTTAAATTTAATGTTTTAAGTGTTACCAGTTTATTCCAATCAAGATGGCTTCAGGTGTGCCATACTTTTGTCATAAGTAAGGCTGTTAGCACTCTAGTTGTACTTTAGAACACTCTGGGAAGCTGCAGTAGACACAAAGGAATCAACTGACAGTCTCTGCCCTTGTTGGATGTACATGTTTTACTGAGAATGTCAGACTTCATTCTCACATGACTGAGAAAGATAATGTGAATTTACAGAAAATATGCTCTCATTTTAGCTTCTGGAGCACCTTCCAAAACTGTATGGGACAAGCATGTGAAAATAGTTTTCTCTCAAACATGATTCATGATATCCCAGCAGAAGGTTTTTCACAGGGTAAAATCACCTTAGAACACACCATAATTCCTGAAATTAGTATGGTACCATCAACAAATGAATTCTAATGTAACTAAAGTCTGTTATCACCCTTTATAGTTCTCCTTTTGGTAACCCTCAAAATCTTTGATTCACTACAATGCATTTCAATGGGGTACTATCATTTATATTGGTCCCAAGATGGCTGCCAGCAATTCCAGGATGAAGTGCTGACAGCCAATCAGATTTCACGATGACATGTGTGGTTAGGCTCCGCCCAGATATATATGTGTTTTTACTTTTGATTTTCTCAGCAACTACTGAACAGATTTACACCATTTAACAAAAAGGGTTCTTTCTGAACCAAGAACTACCTCTTTGCCAAATTTGGTGTAATTCCGTTCAGCAGTTCGGGCTGAAGCCTTGCATAAAGTTTCCTATGGGAAATTGATTTTCTGACTCTTATTTTTTTAATTTCTCCGCAACTACTGAACGGATTTACACCATTTAACAAAAAGGGTTCTTTCTGAACCAAGAACTACCTCTTTGCCAAATTTTGTGTAATTCCGTTCAGCAGTTCAGGCTGTAGCCGTGTCTAAAGTTTCCTATGGGAAAATGAATGGGGAAAACACGTTTTGGGACCCCCCTTTTCTCGGCCCCCGCTTGACGAATCACCCCGAAACTTTCAGGGTAGGAGCGGACCGGAGCGGGCCATAAAGTTTGAAAATTTCGCAAAGATTCGTCAACCGACGCAAGAGCTATTTCAAATAGAATGTCGCAGATTTCCTATGGAAAATAGGTCCTAACTATAACTATCTACTGGCGACCGCCAGTAGATAATATATATATATATATATATATGTCCTCCAACTGTTTTTATCCCTTGCTTGGAGACGCACTCAATAACCAAGCAGCACCCCATCAGTGGTAACAGAGTCCTTTAATGAAGCAAAACCGGCATTTCCTTTCCAAACTGTTTCAAAAGCCCTACGCGTTTCAGTGCTCCTGCACCTTGGTCACGGGCTAGCACAGTAGTATTGGGAAGATTCACGAGAGCGCCAAGTCACCTGATTTAAATAGCAATCACCTGCCCCTGGTGGGCTGGCTCCGGTGCGATCAATAGAACGGCATGCTGGGACTTGAAGTGTTCCCTCGTGTGCTCTCACCCTTCAGTGGGTTCTGCCGGCAAGAAACTTATTGTGCAATTTTAGTCCCTCCAGTGGGTCTTTAAAAAGGATTCCGGTTTCCAATAACGCTAGAAACTTGTCATTCCGCTATGCTGAGATTCCAGTATCTCGCAGCAGCCCATCAATATTCCGATGGCGGTGCAATATCCGCGACCAAGGACTGGCCGTCTTTTATGTCCTCCAACTGTTTTTATCCCTTGCCTGGAGACGCACTCAATAACCAAGCAGGACCCCATCAGTGGTAACAGAGTCCTTTAATGAAGCAAAACCGGCATTTCCTTTCCAAACTGTTTCAAAAAGCCCTACGCGTTTCAGTGCTCCTGCACCTTGGTCACGGGCTAGCACAGTAGTATTGGGAAGATTCACGAGAGCGCCAAGTCACCTGATTTAAATAGCAATCACCTGCCCCCTGGTGGGCTGGCTCCGGTGCGATCAATAGAACGGCATGCTGGGACTTGAAGTGTTCCCTCGTGTGCTCTCACCCTTCAGTGGGTTCTGCCGGCAACAAACTTATTGTGCACATTTAGTCCCTCCAGTGGGTCTTTAAAAAGGATTCCGGTTTCCAATAACGCTAGAAACTTGTCGTTCCGCTATGCTGAGATTCCAGTATCTCGCAGCAGCCCATCAATATTCCGATGGCGGTGCAATCTCCCCGACCAAGGACTATGTCCTCCAACTGTTTTTATCCCTTGCTTGGAGACGCACTCAATAACCAAGCAGGACCCCATCAGTGGTAACAGAGTCCTTTAATGAAGCAAAACCGACATTTCCTTTCCAAACTGTTTCAAAAAGCCCTACGCGTTTCAGTGCTCCTGCACCTTGGTCACGGGCTAGCACAGTAGTATTGGGCAGATTCACGAGAGCGCCAAGTCACCTGATTTAAATAGCAATCACCTGCCCCCTGGTGGTCTGGCTCCGGTGCGATCAATAGAACGGCATGCTGGGACTTGAAGTGTTCCCTCGTGTGCTCTCACCCTTCAGTGGGTTCTACCGGCAACAAACTTATTGTGCAATTTTAGTCCCTCCAGTGGGTCTTTAAAAAGGATTCCGGTTTCCAATAACGTTAGAAACTTGTCATTCCGCTATGCTGAGATTCCAGATCTCGCAGCAGCCCATCAATATTCCGATGGCGGTGCAATCTCCCCGACCAAGGACTGGCCGTCTTTTATGTCCTCCAACTGTTTTTATCCCTTGCTTGGAGACGCACTCAATAACCAAGCAGGACCCCATCAGTGGTAACAGAGTCCTTTAATGAAGCAAAACCGGCATTTCCTTTCCAAACTGTTTCAAAAGGCCCTACGCGTTTCAGTGCTCCTGCACCTTGGTCACGGGCTAGCACAGTAGTATTGCACAATAAGTTTGTTGCCGGCAGAACCCACTGAAGGGTGAGAGCACACGAGGGAACACTTCAAGTCCCAGCATGCCGTTCTATTGATCGCACCGAAGCCAGCCCACCAGGGGGCAGGTGATTGCTATTTAAATCAGGTGACTTGGCGCTCTCGTGAATCTGCCCAATACTACTGTGCTAGCCCGTGACCAAGGTGCAGGAGCACCGAAACGTGTAGGGCCTTTTGAAACAGTTTGGAAAGGAAATGCCGGTTTTGCTTCATGAAAGGACTCTGTTACCCCTGATGGGGTCCTGCTTGGTTATTGAGTGCGTCTCCAAGCAAGGGATAAAAACAGTTGGAGGACATAAAAGACGGCCAGTCCTTGGTCGGGGAGATTGCACCGCCATCGGAATATTGATGGGCTGCTGCGAGATACTGGAATCTCAGCATAGCGGAATGACAAGTTTCTAGCGTTATTGGAAACCGGAATCCTTTTTAAAGACCCACTGGAGGGACTAAAATTGCACAATAAGTTTGTTGCCGGCAGAACTCACTGAAGGGTGAGAGCACACGAGGGAACACTTCAAGTCCCAGCATGCTGTTCTATTGTCCGCACCGGAGCCAGCCCACCATGGGGCAGGTGATTGCTATTTAAATCAGGTGACGGCGCTCTCGTGAATCTGCCCAATACTACTGTGCTAGCCCGTGACCAAGGTGCAGGAGCACCGAAACGCGTAGGGCCTTTTGAAACAGTTTGGAAAGGAAATGCCGGTTTTGCTTCATTAAAGGACTCTGTTACCACTGATGGGGTCCTGCTTGGTTATTGAGTGCGTCTCCAAGCAAGGGATAAAAACAGTTGGAGGACATAAAGACGGCCAGTCCTTGGTCGGTGAGATTGCACCGCCATCGGAATATTGATGGGCTGCTGCGAGATACTGGAATCTCAGCATAGCGGAATGACAAGTTTCTAGCGTTATTGGAAACCGGAATCCTTTTAAAGACCCACTGGAGGGACTAAAATTGCACAATAAGTTTGTTGCCGGCAGAACTCACTGAAGGGTGAGAGCACACGAGGAACACTTCAAGTCCCAGCATGCTGTTCTATTGTCCGCACCGGAGCCAGCCCACCAGGGGGCAGGTGAATGCTATTTAAATCAGGTGACTTGGCGCTCTCGTGAATATGCCCAATTATACTGTGCTAGCCCGTGACCAAGGTGCAGGAGCACTGAAACGCGTAGGGCCTTTTGAAACAGTTTGGAAAGGAAATGCCGGTTTTGCTTCATTAAAGGACTCTGTTACCACTGATGGGGTCCTGCTTGGTTATTGAGTGCGTCTCCAAGCAAGGGATAAAAACAGTTGGAGGACATAAAAGACGTCCAGTCCTTGGTCGGGGAGATTGCACCGCCATCGGAATATTGATGGGCTGCTGCGAGATACTGGAATCTCAGCATAGCGGAATGACAAGTTTCTATCGTTATTGGAAACCGGAATCCTTTTTAAAGACCCACTGGAGGGACTAAAATTGCACAATAAGTTTGTTGCCGGCAGAACCCACTGAAGGGTGAGAGCACACGAGGGAACACTTCAAATCCCAGCATGCCGTTCTATTGATCGCACCGGAGCCAGCCCACCAGGGGGCAGGTGATTGCTATTTAAATCAGGTGACTTGGTGCTCTCGTGAATCTGCCCAATACTACTGTGCTAGCCCGCGACCAAGGTGCAGGAGCACCGAAACGCGTAGGGCTTTTTGAAACAGTTTGGAAAGGAAATGCCGGTTTTGCTTCATTAAAGGACTCTGTTACCACTGATGGGGTCCTGCTTGGTTATTGAGTGCGTCTCCAAGCAAGGGATAAAAACAGTTGGAGGACATAAAAGACGGCCAGTCCTTGGTCGGAGAGATTGCACCGCCATCGGAATATTGATGGGCTGCTGTGAGATACTGGAATCTCAGCATAGCGGAATGACAAGTTTCTAGTGTTATTGGAAACCGGAATCCTTTTTAAAGACCCACTGGAGGGACTAAAATTGCACGATAAGTTTGTTGCCGGCAGAACCCACTGAAGGGTGAGAGCACCCGAGGGAACACTTCAAGTCCCAGCATGCCGTTCTATTGATCGCACCGGAGCCAGCCCACCAGGGGGCAGGTGATTGCTATTTAAATCAGGTGACTTGGCGCTCTCGTGAATCTGCCCAATACTACTGTGCTAGTCCGTGACCAAGGTGCAGGAGCACCGAAACGCGTAGGGCTTTTTGAAACAGTTTGGAAAGGAAATGCCGGTTTTGCTTCATTAAAGGACTCTGTTACCACTGATGGGGTCCTGCTTGGTTATTGAATGCGTCTCCAAGCAAGGGATGAAAACAGTTGGAGGACATAAAAGACGGCCAGTGCTTGGTCGGGGAGATTGCACCGCCATCGGAATATTGATGGGCTGCTGCGAGATACTGGAATCTCAGCATAGCGGAATGACAAGTTTCTAGCGTTATTGATAACCGGAATCCTTTTTAAAGACCCACTGGAGGGACTAAAATTGCACAATAAGTTTGTTGCCGGCAGAACCCCATGAAGGGTGAGAGCACACGAGGGAACATTTCAAGTCCCAGCATGCCATTCTATTGATCGCACCGGAGCCAGCCCACCAGGGGGCAGGTGATTGCTATTGAAATCAGGTGACTTGGCGCTCTCGTGAATCTGCCCAATACTACTGTGCTAGCCCGTGACCAAGGTGCAGGAGCACCGAAATGCGTAGGGTTTTTTGAAACAGTTTGGAAACGAAATGCCGGTTTTGCTTCATTAAAGGACTCTGTTACCACTGATGGGGTCCTGCTTGGTTATTGAGTGCGTCTCCAAGCAAGGGATAAAACCAGTTGGAGGATATATATATATTCATCCAAACGCCATAATCTACACAGAGGCATGGAGCCTACTAAAGGATGTACACTGCCCTTACCTGTTGGACTGCATTAACCAGCTTGCAATGTGGCGTTTACTGTTAGCCACGCCCACTAAAGGCGTTTCTCGTAATAAATTTGAGTAACAAACAGGTGAGCCTTTCTATGCCTCTGTGTAAAGCCCATGACTAAGAGGCGTTGACCTCGAAACGCGTCGGACATGGTTATAATTTATGGACAGAGGGAATGCGTGCTGCATCGAGGCCATCACTGTGAGAGCATAGTCGAGTACATTCCTGAGCGCAATGGCGTTTGGATGAATAAAATTATACGCGGCTGCCCGAGCCATGTAAACAGGAGGTGCACCATTTCATAATTGGTTGAAAGGCTGTGGAGGACAATGATTCCTTTCCATGAGGCACAATGTTCTGTTGCAAAAGGAAGCGCGCGATGCCAGAAGTCATTACCTACTAAAGGATATTAAAAGCTGATAATCTACACAGAGGCATGGAGCCTACTAAAGGATGTACACTGCACTTACCTGTTGGACTGCATTAACCAGCTTGCAATGTGGCGTTTACTGTAAGCCACGCCCACTAAAGGCATTTCGCGTAATAAATTTGAGTAACAAACAGGTGAGCCTTTCTATGCCTCTGTGTAAAGCCCATGACTAAGAGGCGTTGGCCTCGAAACGCGTCGGGCATGGTTATCATTTATGGACAGAGGGAATGCGTGCTACATCAAGGCCATCACTGTGAGAGCATTGTCGAGTGCATTCCTGAGCGGAAGGGCGTTTGGATGAATACAATTATACGCAGCTGCCCGAGCCGTGTAAACAGGAGGTGCACCATTTCATAATTGGTTGAAAGGCTGTGGAGGACAATGATTCCTTTCCATGAGGCACAATGTTCTGTTGCAAAAGGAAGCGCGCGATGCCAGAAGTCATTACCTACTAAAGGATATTAAAAGCTGATAATCTACACAGAGGCATGGAGCCTACTAAAGGATGTACACTGCACTTACCTGTTGGACTGCATTAACCAGCTTGCAATGTGGCGTTTACTGTAAGCCACGCCCACTAAAGGCGTTTCTCGTAATAAATTTGAATAACAAACAGGTGAGCCTTTCTATGCCTCTGTGTAAAGCCCATGACTAAGAGGCGTTGGCCTCGAAACGCGTTGGGCATGGTTATAATTTATGGACAGAGGGAATGCGTGCTGCATCGAGGCCATCACTGTGAGAGCATTGTCGAGTGCATTCCTGAGCGCAAGGGCGTTTGGATGAAAATATATATATATATTCACTGAAAAAACCATAGGTTTCAGACACGTTATAGTTAGAAATTTGCATTTAAAAAACCTTACAAATTCACTGAAAAAACCATAGGTTTTAGGGACAGTTATAGTTAGTTGGACATTGCACTCGTACAAAACCCGTGAAATGCCCCCGTTATAGTTAGTTCAGCTAACTATAACTCGCGCCCCCGCAATGCACTGCTGATGACGTCACATATTACATCACTCATGACATGGTCAGTGACATCACTGATGACATCACTGATGACACCCAGCGCGTTTTCTGCCGATTTAAAAAAAATAATAATTTTTTTTGGGCCCTGGGGGTCCTTGTAGGGGGTCAGGGTGTTTCTACCCTGCCCCCTTTTTGCGTTTTGCGCCCTTGTTTTTGTCTTTTCTTGTCCCTCGGTTCTACCGAGGAACAAGATGGCTGCCAACACTTCCTGGTTTGGAGTGTTGACAGCCAATTAGCATGCAGCTCGTGGTCGGGAGGGTGCGCGGATCCTCCGTGCCTCTAAATATCGAAACTTTTATTTTGGATTTTCTCAGCAACTACTGAACGGATTTACACCATTTTTAAAAAGGGTGCTTTCTGAACCAAGCACTACCTTTTTGCCAAATTTGGTGTAATTCCGTTCAGCAGTTTTTGCTGTAGCCTTGCATAAAGTTTCCTATGGGAAATCGATTTTTTCACTCTTATTTTTTTAATTTCTCCGCAACTACTGAACGGATTTCACCATTTAAAAAAGGTCGCTTTCTGAACCAAGCGCTACCTTTTTCCAAAATTTGGTGTAATTCCGTTCAGCAGTTCGGGCTGTAGCCGTGGCTAAAATTTCCTATGGGAATTAACATGGAGAAAACGGAGAAAACGCGTTTTGGGACCCCCCTTTTTTCTCGGCCCCCGCTTGACGAATCAACCCGAGACTTTCAGGGTAGGAGCGGAGCAGAGCGCCCCAACAAGTTGGAAGCTTTCGCGAAGATTCGTCAACCGGCGCAAGAGTTATTTCAAATAGAATGTCCTATGGATAAAGGTCCTAACTATAACTATCTACTGGCGACCGCCAGTAGATAATATATATATACACACTTTGTACCACACTGGCAAAATACTTTTTTTTACAGAACTCTTGCTGCCAGTGGCCAGTGGCCACTGTGTCATATTTATAACTGAAAAAAGACAGTAATTTATTTTAAATGGAAGAAATTTTAAGTAAACAAAAATATTTCTTTAAAACATCGAGGGCCTGATTTAGAAGTCGGCGGAGGGAAACACTCCTTCCAAACTGTGACAGATATCCTGTCAGCCGTATAATGATCACATTCTATCCTATGGGGAATGTAATACAGCAGACGGGATATCTGTCATGGTTGTGACGGAGTATTTCCTCCGCAACTTCTAAATCAGGCCCTAAGTCTTAATGTTTTTCTCTTTCTTATCAATTAAGCCAATTGCATCTTAATATTGTATAAAGCATGTTTCTTCACTTTAAATTCCTCCTATTTAAGCAAATAGCTTTTTTATTAAATTGTTTTTCATTTTTCAGAAACAACAGTTTACAAATAACATGCCATCAGTGGTTACCACATTCATTACACACTATATGCATAGGTACAGAAATGCTTAGCTCCATTTTATCAATACAGTACATGTCACCATCTGGGCCCAACATCCATCTGTGACGTAACTGTTAAATCAGTGTTTTCAAGTCAATAAGCCTTTGGGGGGCCCATATGTCTTTTAGGCGTGAAGAGGCTGGCAACTCCTCCACGTAGATCTCCAGGGTATCTCTACAATACACCATGTCCAGTAACCATCTATTATGCGTAGGTGTGGAGCGTTGTTCCCAATGCATGTCCACACTTCTTTTGGCCAGTAACTATTGCAACAAACCTACAACGTTTGGGTTGCAACTTCTTAACCAGGCCTAGCAAACACATCTGGGCAGACATTTCTACTGATTCTGTCATCATAAAGCGCAAAGCACTCCCACATTTTGCCAGAATTCCCGAACTGGTCCACAACTCCATGCCAGATGTAGGAACCCTGCATCAGTTACCCCACATCTCTTACATTGTGTGTCCTCCCACAGCCCATACCTGTGTAGTCTAACAGGTGTATACCACATTTGCTGTAGGTATTTGAAATGTATAGTTTGTAAATTACAATTTGGGTTTAATAGCCACATCAGTGTACTTCAAAATCACCATTCCTCCTGTGTAAGGGGTGTGTCTAATGTTGCGTTCCACTTCTCCAATTCTTTGCACGTTCAAAGAGAACTGTCGTCCTGTGCAGCATTGTATAATTTTGTGACCAGATGCTTGCACGTGGGGCTGGTGATCAGCGTCTGCAATGCGGATAGGGCAGGGAGTTCTTCTGGGAATGATGGATATAGAGTGATGATAGCCGATCTAAGGCAGTAGTATGTAAATTTAAATGGCGGTGTCTCACTGCTTACAAATGCCAAATCAGTGGGTTCTAAAATCTTCCTCTCTGGCTAAATGTCAGCCATTGTCCCAATTCTTACTTGCTTAAGGAGTGTGAGAGCCCCTTCCTCCTGTGTCACAGAGAGGTCTGGATGATACCCTAGGGGGAGTACAGGGGCATACAGTGGCTGTTTGCGGGCTCTCGCGCTTAGAGCATGCCCGCCGCTGTTGTGCAAGTTATTGTGTTTATTTCTGTGTGTGGCACATCCTTGCATCTATGTGGCAGAATGTTTCTCAGTGAGATGGGGTAGGCATCTTCCTCCTTCACTGCTAAATGGGACATGTAGGCATGGCACTGGTACCAGTATTGTGCATATTTTGCCTCGGCACATTAATAGTATAGATAGAGGTCTGGTGCACCAAAGCCACCCCTCGTATATGGCAACGCCAATGTGTTCCATTCTATTCAGGACTGTTTGCCCTCCCATACATGTCTTATCAGGTGTGTGCGCAATGTTTCACATCTATGAAGCACTAAAGGGAGATTACTAAATAAATAGAGGAATCACAGCACTATTGTCATTTTCATTATAGCCACCCTATCCGCAAGAAAGAATGGCATCTTAAACCACCGCTCTACCTGATCCTCCAATATTGTATGGCTCTGCCATAATTTTCTTGTATCACCACCTCAGGGTCTCCATGCACCCACACTCCCAGATATTTCACCGGATCAGTGCTCCACTCCAGAGGGTAGTCTAAGGTCTGCAGCATTGTGCAGGGGGTCAGCGGGAGCACTATCAATTTCCTCCAATTTATGTTTAGACCAGATTGTCTCTCAAATCTTATGTATTCTCGAAGGAAGACTGTTAAATGCAATGTGGGTTGCCGTACATAAATGACCATATCATCTGCATATAATGATATGACGATGAGGCGTTGTCTGAATCGGAGCGCTGCGTCTGCATGCAGCTGTCTGATTACAACTGTTGGGTATCCCCATGCGCTCTAGTATAGTAAACATATAGTCCCATTCTATAGAGTCAAAGGCTTTTGCGGCATCAAGTAATACCGCTGCTGCCTCCAACTCTGGATTCAGTTGATGTTGAAGCGCAAATAATGTGTGTAAATTATGTGTGGTGGAGCAGGCCGGCACAAAGCCCGACTGGTCCAGTAGTATCTTGTTTGGTAGTAACTCTGTCACGCTGCTTGTCAAGTTTCAAGAGAGCTATTATCAGGGCCTCCCGGAGTGTCGGTGGAAGGGTCTGCTTAGTATAGGCTTCTTCATTCATTGCATTAAGATGGGTTGAGATCAGATCTGCGTATTCCTTCTAAAATTCACTAGTTAGCCCATTGGGTCCTGGTGCCTTCCCGTTTGGTAAGGACTGTATAGCTTTGCGCACGTCCTCTATCTCTATAGGTTGCGATAGATATTCTCTTTGCCCTGTTGAGAGCCACGCTAGGGTGCTCTCATTGAGATATAAAGCTATCTCTGCTGCCCCTGCCGTCTTGCATGAGGTATACAGATCTTCATAAAAGTCAGAAAACACGCCCAGTATCCCAGTCAAGGTCATAGCAGTCCCCGCCACCACCTCCTGTGATTCTTACCACATGCTGTGGTCCACCATTTGGTTGTAATTTAGCAGCTAAAGTGTGCCCGGTCTACCTCCCTCTCCATACACTTTAGCCATGTGGCGGTAGGATATGTAATGCAGCTCCCGATCTGCCATGTCGTTGTACTCAGTCAGGTGGTATCTAATGTTGGCCAAGGTGTCTGTGCAGTGCGTGTGCTTGTATTCATTTTTCAGTTGCTGCAGTTTATGCTCTAGGTTGCGTAATTGTGTTCCTATATCTTTGAGTATGCCTGCATTTGTGCTAAAGCATATTCCCCCTTATTGTCGCCTTTAAGGCTTCCCAAAGGATGTCCGCTCCAATACCGAGTTTTTATTGATGTCAAAGTATTCTACTATTGCTATTGTTTTCTGTATGGTTTCCTTATATACCAAATCTAGAAGGGCATTGGCCTTGAACCTCCAGAGAAACTGTGTGGGATTGTGTGTGGGGATAGCAACGAACAATTTGACCGGCTTGTGGTCCAATAAAGTCCTTGCAAGATGACATACGTCCGCGGTCCAGTTGCTTACCGCTCTTGTCATCAGCCAGTAATTTAGCCGGGACTAGGTGGCATGCACTAACGAAATGAAGGTACCCTCTCGCCCCTCTGTATTACAAAGCCTCCACACATCTACCATATTGAACTCCCTTATATCCCCAGGACCGCCTTTACTGTTTGCCTCCTCTGCCCCTGTGTCTGCGTCAATCTGTCCCATTCAAAGTTGAGCATTGTGTTCAGATCTATGCCCCATATAATTTCGGAATGTGGCAGTGAGCGCAGTTTGTTCCCTATATCAGTGTAGAAGGCAGGGTCATCTGTGTTGGGGCCATATACATTTGCCAGTGTGATCAGGAATCTGCATAAGGCACTCCTCAGTATTGCATATCAGCCCTGGTCATCAGTAAGTGTGTGGGTAACGTTGAAAGGCACTTCTTTATTGATTAGTGTTAGCACTCCTCTGGGGTACGATGAATATGAGGACTCCATCCGCACCGCAGCCCATCGCATCCCAATAGGGCTTTCTGTCTGCTGTGTTACATGTGTCTCCTGTAGTAGGGCCAACTGCACATGGTGACGATCCAGATGTGCCAGCACCTGGCTCGTCTTACGGGGATTATTCAAGCCCCGCACTTTCCAGGTTATCATGGTTATAGGCCTAGGCTGCTGCGGTCTATTCATCTTGGTCTCATTGGAGAATATCTACCCTGTGTGACATTGGGTCTTGTAGTGTAGCTCCAATTTCCCTAATAGGCTCTGCGCATTGGAATAATATCCCCTATAGGTTATCCCCTATAGGTCAGTATGTCCCTATCGAGTATATTAAACTTAATTACTTGTGCCAGCTAGCTCAGAGGCCAATAGAAATCCTTGACAAACAAGAAGGGAGTAGTTTCTGGCAGCCGCAAAACATGACCACTTTGTTTCCCTTTAGAATCAGAACGTGTCCCAGAGTCGTGAAAACAATAGATAACTATTTCACTCAGCTCACTCGTGCATACTTAGTTTTCCTCAAAGTTACACAGAAAGAATAGACGGGTGTTTCAATAAAAGGTTTATTGAACAGTCTTGTTTCTCGTGTAAGTAAAATGTGCTGTTACGATCACAAGACAGTATGCAAGATAAATAATGTACAGCGTAAGCAGTAGAAATAAATAATACTGCGCTAGCATGATCTTTAGTAGATATTCATTTACATAAATAACACAGACTAAAAAATGCGAGTACTCATACGATGCGTTTCTAAGCTAGTTCTACCCCAATGTACCTAACCTAACCTAGGTGTAGGAGAGGTATGAAGTAGGTGAAGTATTCCTTACTATGGTATACTAAGAGTATGTTAAGCCTAGTATGCCTAGTATGCCAAGAGTCCCTCTAGGTTCTAGTCAGCCCCATATCTTAAGAATGAGAGAGGTAGGAATCTCTTGCCATATTCGAGGGAAGTCAGATCACTGGAAGCTGGACTCTCTGCGTGCAGGGATGACAGCGTCTTCTCAGTGCGTCAGGCCGGGAAACGGGCTCCTCTGAAGTCGAGGTCTCCTCTAGTTTACAAGGGTTAGGGAAGGTATATTTATACCTGAGAGGTACCTCAGAATGTTAGCATTGACATGAATTGGACAGGGGAAGACGTCATGAATGAACCCCTAAGGCAGTGGTTCCCAATCTGTGCGCCCCGGCACCCCAGTGTGCCATAAAATCTAGCCAGGGGCGCCGCGCTACAAGCACACAGTTTCAAAACCACACATTCCTGATCCGCTAAATCCCTCTGCATTTTATAATAAGTTGCATTTCCAGTCAAGAGTCTACACGCCGTTTGTCATTAAATTCTTGGTGTGTGCTGCCATCTAGTGGCTGCTTTTCACATAGCAGTCTAGCAGAGAATCGGCCAAAAGCGTGGCAGAGGGCAAGAATCGAGCCCCAAGTTTTGGCGTCTGAAGGAGAGAAAGCTGAACAGATAAACCGAGCTGCAGGTAAGTTTTCTAGTTCATAAGGGCATCCAGCCCTCCTTTCCAAGGCGCACTTATTCATGAGCGATTCTCCGCGTATTATTCTGGGCTAGGTTGTTCAGAGGGTTTAAAACACAGCTGCCTCCACTGGACTCTAATTCCATGCACAAAATCATCCGGAGTTGGCCTTTTAGTATTGCAGTATCCTTATTCTTTCCCAAGGGCGGTTATTTATAAAGTCCAGCTCAAAATCTGTTCACGACTTCCAAATATTTCATTTGCAAAATAATGTCACAGATGCTAACAACATCCAGAGCAGATATCTTTTTTCCCTCCTGCAAAATAAATCCACACGTTTCGTGTTTCACTTTTTTGACCAGATGAGAGTGGCGCCCTGGTAACCAATGCACGTCCTTTTTGTGCCTTTAACCCCTTTACCGCGGCCGAAATTTCGCCGCGGTGCGGCGGCTTTGAAGAGTGGGCGGGGCCGCGTCGGCCAACAGACGTGCGCAGCACTACGGAGGTAGTGCTCGCGACGGCCGTTGGCTGACAGAAGCAGCGAAAGGGTTAACAGACCCTGCCAGGGTGTAGTATAACCAAGTCTTTATTAAATATTGTTGTGTGAGGTGGTGTCCAAACCAATACTTTGTATTTCATTTGCACTGTGTATTTGCACACATACATTCAGGTTTATTTTAGTCCGCTAAAACACTCTGTTTGAGTGAGTGAATGATAATATCCTTAAAATCGTTAGTAAAGTAAAAAGGTTTCACTTAGCAGTTAGGGAGCTCACAGGAGCCTATTTCTCACATAGGAGGACGTCACTCAGAAATGTATCTCACCAGCACATCAATGCATGGTATGTATTGTGCTTTTGGTGTTAATTATGGAATTCCTTATATAGTGAATTGTTACTGTTATTTTTGTTCATGAATTCCTCCTATGTGCACAGCTTTCTTTGTAACTACAGTGGTCTAAGGAACCCACAGACAAAATGGTCAATCACTTAGGATACATCTATGATTATAATACCTTCATTGCAATTATTTTCAGGGAGAAAAATTAAGTACTCCCAAGTCCGGGTTTACATCCCCCCCACCCGCAAAAAAAAAGTAACATAATGTGGAGCCGCAGCCAAGGACCAATAGGTCAAGGGAGCCGCAGGTCAAAAAAGTTTGGGAACCACTGCCCTAAGGTATAACGGTTCATGCATAATAGATGAGTCCTTGAAGAAATCAATAGTCCTGTGCTAGGGAAACTCCCGAAGCCTAAGGGTCTGTTCTTCAAGAACTCGTTGTGACGTTA